>VWZN01020647.1:153232-176130 GCA_013396955.1 Regulus satrapa | reverse complement strand
TGAGCTACCTTCAATGTCAAACTGAAAAACGCTTCCCTCACTCGAGGCTGTGCTGGAGGAGAAGCATCTCAAAAAGAATAATACAGGAGAAACGAGGGGCCAGGCGGAGATCAAAGCCATTTCCTCCCCTTACATCCAGCAGTGGTCTTCTAGCGTCTCAGTAATTGTTTACCCTCTTCTGCAATCAGCCCCCCTTGGCTTGGTGGTGCCTCAGTTATTTTAACTTTCTTTCAGCATTCAGTTTCCAGATGTGGCACTTCAAGGCAGTTTAGCCGGATCCCGATTTAAAAGAGGGGGAAAAAAAAAGAAGGAAAAAAAAAAAAGAAGGGAAGAAAAACGCTTTTGCTGCCTCCCTCGTTCTCTCTCCGTGCCTGTGGCTCCTCTTTTTCCCCAGAGGCTCCAGCACAATAACATACAGATGGGCAGTGCTTAAGCAGAGAGTGTCAAACACAGATTGTATTCCAGGAAAGCACTGCTAGCTCTCCAGCCACCTTATCTCTCTCTGTCAGGATACAGACTGACGCTCCGTTCAGTGCTCTGGCTTCCTTCACATGTTCACATCATTCCCTATTTTACCTTTCGTGTGGAGACCCTCCCACTCAAACTTTACTGTTCAGAAAGTGAGGTCACCCTTTTCNGGAGGAGGAAGAGGAGGAGGGAGACAGCCTGGCTGTGCCATGGGCTAATAGGGCTAAGTGGTTCTTTAACATGCTTCATTCAGTTCCTTTCCCTCAAGTCCACCTCTCAGCTTCTCTTTGGCTCGTGAAAAACTATATAATTCACTATGATTTTGGAAAATGACTTCATTCCTCAGACTCATGAACTTTTTATTTACAAAGAGCATCTTGTATTCCTTTTTCAAGAGATGCTTTGTGAGGCCCTGGTAACAAGGCTTGCAGTGTGTATATGAAAGTGAGCTGAATATGTTGCCCACAGCTCACTTCATTTTGTGACTACAGTCTCAAAAAGACAAGACAGTAATCCTTGCTAGGTTTTGGGATGAAGTCAGGGTATAATTATACTAATGTGCACTGCTCACAGCCAAAGGGTCAGCACCCTGTCCATCAGTGGTCTTGAATGCAGGGAGTAGTAGCACTACTGGCCAGTCAGGCTTCTTTCTTAAATCTTCACAGAAATTGGCTTACCAGACTTCATTTTGAGAGTGGATTCCTTCTTTTTCCTTCCCTTCACCCTTTCCTTTCTGATTGAAGGTATTATCAACCAAAGAAGCAGCCAGTGGAGATTTAAGGCTAAAATTTTAATTTTTGGTGATCTGTTAACTTCCATACACCTATGGGCAGAGTTTTGGGCCCATAAATGCTGTAACAGAGGGGCATAAGGAAGTTAACTGTGAAGAAACATCTGCCTGATTCAGAAATGGGGCAGCTGAGTGGGCAAGGCCACTCAAGCTTGTGGGACAAAGTATTCCCCCAGCAGAAAAGAAAATGTTGGGTGACCCAAGGGTATGAGGTTCAGAACCAAAGTTAGGAGGAGGAGGAAATAAAATATATATATGGCAGTTGAGAGTAATTCTCTCCTGAGAGGAGTAGAAGCATCCCTCTGTTAGCTGAACCTGATATGGTGGCAAGCACACAGTCCTTCCAGAACCTGAGGGTGAGATGTCATGGCTGCCAGGACTTTTCTAGCTCTTTCTGGTAATGGCAGTCTTGGTATGGCCTGTAACAGGTCTGAGACAGGGAGCAGAAGACCAGGGAGGCTTTAGCCAAGGACTTCATTAACATCTCATTAGGCCTCCTGCTACAGGGATACCCTTGTGGTGTAAAGATAACTTTAAAGCAGGGCTAAGAAAGAGAACAAAACATCTTGACAGTGGATGATAGAATCTCAGTTCCCATGGTGGCTATGGAGATTTTTAACTACCCAGTGAATTGTGCAGCAAATTGCCATAATATATATGAGAAATTTTTTTTTGTATTTTTTGTTTTTTTGAAAAACCAACCACCAGCCTATTTTCCATGTCTGCTCCCAGGCATTTGACAGCAGGCTGGCCAGCTTGATAAGGCAGGCTTTAAATTGAAAGACCTGGGGAATGATGCCCAAGGTGTCAGTGCTCACAGCATCACATCCAGGTAGGAATAAGCAGGCCAGCCACAGCAGCAGCAAGTGTTCCTTAGCTGCCTCTCAGGCTCAGAACCAGAAGGCCAACCACCTGAAGGGTGTGTACATCTCTTGCACTCCTCCTGGGAAACTGGCATGCTCCATTACCCCTCTGAAATGCACCAAGGCATGGAGCATGGGGAATAAACACAAGGAATTAGAGATCTGTGAGCGTTCTCAGGACCATGACTTCATTGCAGTTAGAGACATGGTGGGACAGCTCGCATGACTGGAGCGCTGTCATGGCTGTCCATGTATTTTAATGAAAGACAGGCCAGAAAGGTGAGGTGGTAGAGTTGCTGTTTATGTGAGAGAGAGCAAATTTAATGGATGGAGCTCTGCCTAAGAGGGGAGGAAGAATTAATCAAGAGCTTATGAGCAAGAATTTCCTTGGGTGGCACTACTGTGGGTGTTTACTAGAGGCCACCTGGTCAGGAAGAAGAAGAATCATGAGTCTTGTTCAGTGCAGGCAACTGACCATCTGCACCCTGCACATTCCCTTGAGAGACTTCCTTTAAGTATTCATTGGTTTCACCAGAGCAAGAAACACCATTAGAAATTTCATTAACGACACTAAGATTACAAGTTCTTCAAGTAAAGTCTGGTGTTTTTTGCACTTCAGAGTATGATGAAGGTGTCTCACCTGGTAGGTTAATAATAATGCAAAATGCCTGAAACACATTCACAGAAAAGTGAAAATATATTATTGGAATGAATCAAGCTTGCCAAGTGAAAAAAAAATTGTTATCCGTCATATTTCTTTAAAATCAGAACAAAGATATTAATATCCCTGTAGAAGAGTTCACCATGCTAATTTACAGCAGTTTGAGAGAGGAAATATTGTAATTATTCTCAGGATCAAAGTCCTAAAAGGAGGAATATGTATGCTTAATGTCTCTGTAAAATCTCAGACTGGCCTAAGGCATTAAAAATCTGAAAAAAATCATATTGTGATCCTATATAACAAAGAAAATACAGATAAATTCAAATGATAAAGTTACTAAGTAATGAATAATTTATTCTAAAGAAATATAAAAAATAAAACGTTGCTCACAAGATCTGTCTTCCCAAATATATTAGTCCTACACAAGAAAAAGTGTGACCTCTTTCTTTTGAGCAGAAAATATTATATATTTCCCTAAATATCACTATACAGCAGAATAGCTTGCTAAAAGCCAACTTCTTACAAAAGTAGTTTTCTGCATTTAATTTTAAATACTTTAAAAGTCTGTACTCCTTTTCAAAAAGTGCAGATTTGAAAAAATCTGTAAATTTTTTTTTCTGTAAAACCCATAAAAATTTGTAAACATTGAAAAAAAATTAAGAAGGATGCATAGAGTGCTTGTGAAATATAAACCTTTGAGTATAAATGTATGCAGTGATAGACTTCCAGTTTCTTCATCTTTGGAAGACATGATGCAACTGTGTTACATAAGCAGCCTGAGATTTGGAACAGAACTTCTTCAATATGTCAGGGTGCAGAAGCAGGAGTTTCTCCTCCTGTTTTCACTGTATAATCTTCTGTTCTTTTTATGACTTCTTTCCCCAATCTTTAACATTTGGTTTTTATTCACTGAGATAGACAGTAGGACTGGTGAAAGACAAAAGGAAGAATCCAGCGGAAGGCTTATTACAAAAAACATATTACAAATTAACCAATCTCAAGCTGTTGTGTGTGGGCCACTGGTGGTTTGTCAGTTCCCAGTGGAACATCTGCAAGCAGCCTGCTGAGCTCTAGTGGTGAATGTTACCAGTTGAACATTTGATAATGTTGTGTGGTGGTCCAATGGAAATGTTGACTGACATTTTCCATCCAAAATATTTTGGAAACCAGTGTTCAAAGTACCATTGTAAAGGTTAGAAGACATTGGCAGCATATCTATATATCATGAAATGAATTTTCTACAGTCAGAAATCTGTGGCAAAGGGCATCAAGCAAGAATTTGTCTGTCACAATTTGTGCCAGAGAGAGAGGCTTGTAGAATTGTAGCTATGCAAACAAAGCATCATTTTAAAAAACTTTTTTCGTGTGTTCTGGAGATGTCATACTAGGAGAAGTCTCAGTTTGCAGGTAGAAGGTAGAATTTATGCTGTAAAGTTCAAGTATGTCATTCTGCCAAATCTCAAGTTGAACACCTGGTGCAGGGAGATGTAAGCAGGTTCCTTTTTTCTTTGCCATATTATTTAAGGGCATCAACTAATTATTTTCACACGTGAAGACATTTTAAAGCAAACAGCTCTTATCCCTCATTACTAGTTACTGGCAAGACTATGATCTAGTTCATTCCACATTGCTTACAACCAACCTCGTACTATTTCTGTGCCATGACACTTGTCATTACCCAATTTCTCCACTGTAAAACTCTTCAATTAAGCATGCCAAAATCTTGCAAATATGATGGAAATATGACTGTCATATTTTAAAAGATGAACTAGAAGGGGTGGATCTGGTGAGATGAAGGTTGTATTTGCAGGGATGGAAGCCATGCCTCTGGTCTTTTGAGGATAAACAGTTCAATCTTTTCATTTCCTGTTACAGTTCTCATGCCATCTTGCAGTGGCAAGAGAACCATTGTAATATTCCAATCATTCAGTTTCTTGTGACCCAGTGTTTTGCTCTGACACTTTGGCTTGCACATCCAGAACCTAATATTTCCACGTGGTCCCTCATATAAGTCCTGGGCACTTCTGCTTATCTGTTAAGATAAAATTAGCCAAGAAAAATCAATTCAGTCTATTATAGCCAGTAAAGTGATACCTTTGGTAGAACAGATGAAAATGTTATTCAAGAGGGTTTTTATAAAACTATTTTTACAATAGAATTGTCCCTAATTTTATCAAATATACTTGTAGGTTTGTATGAGTCTGGAGGGAATTTGATTAGGAGGAATAGGACAAGTAGGTTTTGCTTGTAGATAATAACAATGGTTAGTATCAGCATCAATATCAGTATCAGATCAGTCTCAGTATCAGTAGATATATTGATGGACAAAGAGGTTGTGTTTTAGCACAGTTTGCAGTTTCTTTGAGTTGTTGACAAATTTTATAGATAAAAGCAACACATTGCATCATACAGAAGGGAATAGGTGGCCCTGGCTAACAATGATCCCACTAAAATAAATCCATCTCTTAAAGTGAAGACTTGTCCCAAATTTCCTTACTTTTTTTTTTTTTTTTTTTTTTTTTTTTTTTTTTTTTTTTTTATCTTCTCCTTGTAAATTTTCTCCCAATCTCCAGAAAGGTACTTCTTAACTTGTTAATCCTTTATTATTATGCCACTTGTGTCCTTACTGCCTCTGAAAATTTATTGGAGGGTCCCCAAATCTACAGTAGGTCCTTTGTAAGGCTGCTCGTAGTTGAATAGTTCTTCCTGTTGACTGTATCTTGTCTCCTTCACTAAAACCTTGGACACAAGGGGCTAGCTGCTCTTCCTGGTCAAGACAAGAAGGGTTTACTCTAACTGCAACAAGACCAAAGAAGATGAAAGAAAAAACAAAACAAAAACAAACACAAACAAACAAAAGCCCCACAAAACCCCACAAAAAAACCACAAAAAAATGTCTACTTACTTTATTTATAAGCTGATACTCTCAACTTGTTTGTGGTATTCATACTCTGATTAACTGCCATACTTAGGGCACTCCTCCACAGTGCAGTATTTCCCCATGCTTTATGCTTTGACCTAAACTGGCCTCTTTCCTCTCTGTCTGGAGTCTTTAGACATTTCCCTTTCTCTCCCAAATTGTTTGTCTAATTCAAGCTGCATATCGCTACTTTTGTTTTTTTTCAAAATTCATTCTCTCTCCTGGGAAACTTCCCCACCCTTCCTCATTGGTTGTTTGATCATAATAATGGAACATTGGCAAAAGAAAATGAGTTGCATAAAAAAATCCCTGCTGAACTTTACAATCCCTGTAGAAGTGCCCATAAAACAGCTTTCCAAAACTGAAAAAACACCCCACCCAAAAGCTCAGATCCTGGAAAACTGGCTAACAACTCTCCCAAATCCAACAGTGCTTAACTCAGCCTTGGATATGAAGTCACACAGAAGTACATATTCCAGCTCACTGCCAAAATACTTCCCATGGATCCTCCTGGGGCAAAAAGAAGAAATTGTCTCAGTTCCCTTCAAGTTCGTCCTCTGCACTCCGAGGATATGCTGGTGGCCAAAAATGAGTGTCACCTGCAGCTGACAGCAAAAACGTGATCTAACAGATAACTGAAGCAATACTGAGATCACCAACAGTTTAACAAGCTCTTGGTGTAGCCTGTTTTCTGGTGAGTTTGGTGGGTTTTAAAGCCTCCTCAAAACTCTGACTTTCCCCTGACATGTCCCTTTGTGTTAGATGTAGCAAAGATATAGTGGACTTGCAAGAACATTCTTTTCTAACCCAGCACGTCCCATAGGAGGGCATCCCAACAACAGCCAGCTCTCTGTGCTCAGTCATTCCCTTTTTAAGCATTGCACCAGTTTTAAAATTGCTCTGTTCCAGCAGTGCTTGAAAATCAGCCTTATTTGCCTTGCATAGTAAGCCTAAAATGCAGTCCAAATTTTTCTACTGTGCTGGGAAAAGGAAAGGTTTCCCTATAACAGAAAACAAGACAGATCCAGACTTACATGTCTTGATTGTTGTATCACACCTATTACCTGTCAGTATGATCTGATAGGGATATTTTCACATCCTTGGTTTCTCTAGTACTGATTTTTTTTGTTGGCTTTTTTTTTTTTTTTTGTTTTTTTTTTTGTTTAAGTGGAGGTCTCTAGATTATTGGTTTTGGATGCTAAAATTACTTCCCTCGAATGCTCCAGTAAACAAGGAGGAGGAATAAATTTTGATTGCACTCTGCCACCTGTACTCCTGACAGCTTAATTTGTTAATGTCAAGTCTGGGGGCAGTAAATGAATGCTCATGAAAGTCTTGACTATCTGATGAGGGGCACTGGCTAGTATGATGCAATTAGCTGAGCTCATAGTATATGATGGACAGCTGGAGCTCTCTGAGGTTTTCTGAAAGAGCTTAATCAAAGTCATCAGAATAATAGAAGCTCTCTACATGAGAAAGGCAATGAACTAAGGCAGTTAACTAGATTTTTTTTTAATGGTTGTGTTTATTATACTTCCCATTTGGCCTTGACATTTAGGTTTCAACCACAAGAGAACATAACTGTACTGCTAATTTCACTGCAATCAAAAACAAATTCAATTTGCATGATAAGATGAAAGTATTTGTTTGAAACTAAGACCTATATTGAAAAAACATATTCTCACACAATTTTGCAGGAATTTCATATTTTCTCTTAAAAGCAAGGGTGATTATATTTTGGTTATTTTCATGTACAGTAAACACTGTTCCTCAGATTTTCTAAAACAACATTTTGTATTTTATTGTTACTTTCACCCTGACCAACTGACTGATCCAATATAATAACAAAACAATTCCTTTTGACAGGAGGCACAATACAAATGAATGTTAGCAACAGAGCTGGCTGAGCAGCTGTCCCCTGTCCCACTGCCAGGAAATGCTGACAGCAACAGCTACACCATTTCAGCTGCTAACTGGCTCCATAGCAAGTTTTGATGGCTAATGAATTGCGTAAGTGTTACCCAGATCTCGCCAGACCTGAGGGAAAAGAACAGCAGCTTTGGGATGTTGGCTATTCTGAGAGAGACCCGCACCACAGAAAGTTTCTTTCAAATGCGTGGGTCACGCTCTGTCCGCAGTGACTTGACTTGGTGCTGTAGCACAAATCAACCATGCTGCATTTTTTCATAAAGCAGAATGAAAATGAGTTTAGGAGGCACCAGCACCTTTCAGCTGACACAGAGTGTTTTGCTATGACAGCAGCCAGCCACGATGGAGCCAACAGACAGAGCAGTGTGCATGCATGTTGAAAATTGGCTGATTTAGTTGCTTACCCACACGTACGAACGAATCCTGGTAGCTCCCTAATTGCCAAGCTATTAGCTATGCAGTCAGGCAGCTCCAAGACTAAGCAAGTCCCTTCAGTTTTAGACACTTGCTTTCATAGCTGTGAGGAAATCCATGTTGCTTTGTCCACTTTTATTAAGCCACTGGAGATATGAATGTGTACGCATGTGGACAGGCATTGTGTGAATCTCCGAGCAGATCAGTGCTGCGAGGGAACTGCCCTTAGGTACACAGGCTGTGTGCATGACCAGGGGCAGCTGATTCTCCTCTGGTGTCTTTGGCAGACTTTATCTGTAACAGGAAAAGTCATTTGCCTTTCACAAGAATCAGAGGCTTTATTTGGTGGCTTCTTTTGAAGTAGCAGAAAGTTATTAACTTAACTTAAACCAGGAAACATCACAAATGTGACGCTTTAAAGGCCAATCTGCTACACACTGATGAAGGTACAAACTATTGTTTTTGGTGCAAACTGCTCTTTTGATGTCTCCTCAATTGTGCATTGGAAGTTAAGGCCTGCTGGGAAGGCCTTACAGCTAGATAACCTGACATTTTAAGAAACACTGGACTGTTTAGATACCTTGGAAAGTATTTCTTTGAATTCCTCTAAACTTTGCACTGAGCCCAGGTGATTCTCCTGGGCTGGGCTGATAACACCTTTTTTGAGAAATTGCTCTTCATAATTAAGGTGAAGGATGTGATTTCTGAGCTGCAAGTGTTTAACAGCCCCAATGAATGGGTCATCCTTTTCTGTACTGGATCTATACTGTAAACCAGACTGTAACTACAGGCTATCAGGCCAGCTGGAATAACAGCCTTTAACCTGCGATGAATGTGGGTGGATGCCACTTGCATTCCTGTTTCAGTGCTCCCCTTCTGCTCCCCACAGGGCTCCTTGCCATGTGCTGTGTGAACAGAGCACTCCAGTCTGCAGTGTGGAAGCACTCAGGAGCAGAAGACTCACCCACCCAGAATCAAGTGACTTCACCAGTGATTCACTTCTACACTGCGAGGTATAGCCAGATTTTCAGGATCTATATTGATCTTAAAAAGCAACACCAGTAGATGTGTCCTATTCCTCCTGATTCAGACTCTACTGGATCATTCCGTCATCACACAGATGTCTCCATAACATCAGTCATTATCCTCATAACTGATGGGATGTTCAAATGAGGCTTGTGTAGCCAGTACCATTCTGAAAACTCCAGACAAAGCTACAGAATACAAAATAATATATATTTTTGCTTGTGACTAATCTAATACACTTGTCAAAATTCCTGGTATGGAGCCAACAGTAAACCCACTAGCACTTTGATGCCATTCCCATTGTGGTTTTCACGGGAACCAGCACTTTCTTTAGTGACTATCACTAGTTTCAATAGCTGAGAAATTACTTGTAGCTGCCTTTTTCTTCATTATCATTTAGGTTTTATTCTTACTTGCAGGTGCAAAAAGCTATCTTTTAAACTTCTATTTCCTATTATTTTTTTTTTTTAAATTGACGAGCACAGGTAGAGCTCTAGATTGCTTTCTGTTTCTGTGACAATATCTCATGATCTTTCTCTAGCTCCAGATCTTTTCAGGACTTTCAAGTGCTTGAACCAGAAACTGCAGTGGCATCTTAAATATTGCTGGTGTGACAGCAATATTCAAGGCTGATGCACTTACTGTATCCATAACAGCATACATCACACTTGTCTACTTTGGAAATGGACTCTGTGTCTTCAAGCAAATCCTATGATTTGTGTGAAAGACTGGATTTTTCATACAGGCCACCAAATTTAACAAAGGAAACTTCCCCTTTTGACTGTATTTGCAGAAAGGCAAAAATAATTGCTATGAGCCTAATACTGTGGCTTTTCAGTGCTTGCAGGGACAGAGCAGGTTTTCCTGTGAATCAAATCAAGATATCTAAAAGCCTTTTGTTTGCTAGTTTCCATGAGACACTTCAGCCTGAGTCCTCTCTTAGAGCAGTTGATTTTAACATTGTTCATCATACAACATATCCTTCCCTTTTGATTATTTTACTGTCTTATTGACAGTGGTTCACACCCTCTCCTGTATCACCATGTGACTGCTTTGATCTGAGGATGTTATTCTGTGCTAAGATGCACCCTTAGCTTTCTTTGAAGCAGCAAAAGCAGAAAGTTTAAATAAAGATTTTAAGAGCAGGAAGTTTTAACTGCCATTATCTGGCATGAGATGTCCAATTTTTGGGGTTATGTTTTGAGGCTACATGCTTTAGGCTAGATTTCACAGTTTTTGGACTTGTGCATTAGCACTGAAAGTTCAGCTCTGGAACCTCCGTCTTGCTGCCCACTTATTGTTGGTTAATGGTGACCTGGGTTTACTTGTGGGAACCTAAAGTTATTGCTCTCCACATCAGAGAAGAAAAAAGCAAAGTACAAGCAACTGGGTTTTAAACTTTCATTACAAATTTGCCATGCAGTTTTAATACTGCTATCAGGAATAGAAAGTTGGGTCATGAAAGAAGAACATTTCCATGGATTTCCTTAGAGCCTCTTAACAAAAGAATTTATAGAACTCTTCCTCTGTTGTAGAATTATGTGGGATAATAAAAGCCCCAAAACTGTGTAAAACAAAAAGAAGTTGTTTTGGCAGATCTTTTCATGAGTAGTTTCTGAACAAATCTTCTATATATTTACATAGGTCTGCTGAAAATTTCCTGGTGCTTTGGTCCAATAGAACTGTTCAACATGACAAATGTGATAAGCAGAATACACTGAATGCAGTCATCAAATGTCAGTTTAGTCAGATTCTTCCTGTGCTGCTCTCACTCTTTTGCATAACCACCATTATGCCTTATTTTCAAACTCCCTGAGAATTTATGATCTAAGTTTATGTGCTAGCACTTGTCTCTTTCTGATGCTGCAGTGAGCCTGTTCAAGGAGCTGAAGAGGAAAGAGGACTAACCCTGCAAAGCACAGAAAATTGTTTTGAGCCCATGTGGCTCCCTGAACTTGCTAAGAGATCAGAAAGCACTACTGCTAGTGCAAGTTTAATGAATAGTCTAGGAAAGAAAAGCTGTATTTCAGGAATAAGGTATCCTAAATCCTACCTGATCCCTGGCTTCTAAATAAAGGGATAATTCAGAAACATTGGTCAGGGTTCATCAAATTCTTTACTCAGAAAGCATGCTTGTCTTTTCCCCAAATGCAGAGTTTGTTTGGCCTCGTTAAGACATACTTTGATGAAATAAAATGCAAACCAAATACTTGAACTGACTTAATGGGTAACCACATGTCACTAAGAAAATGAAAGTAAAATGTTTAAAAATATAACATGACTGCAATCTTTTAACCAGGTTATGTGGGTCATTTAATAATTCTGCCAAATGAACAGAGAAGGTGATGTATTGACCCTTCTGGAATCAATAGGAAATTGTATTTGCTTGAACAAGGATTTGACTGCAAAGATTTTTTTCTTACAACATAAAGCAGAAGACCAGAATTTACTCTCTCTGTATTTACAGTGGCCACACAGTTGAATATATCTGTATAAAAGGGGCTCAAACATGCAGAAACAAAATGTGGGTTAGAAAAAAAAAAAAAGGAAAGGGGATAAACTTCTAGAATAAAATCAGAAGACATTAAATATATTGATCATTGCTACATGTCGTCCAATAAAACAATTCACGTTTAGAAGGAAAGAAGGAATGCTTTGGGAAGCACTCATTTAACCTTAATATATCTTAATAGATTTAGTTTAATGAATGTTACTCCTTACTTGCTAAAATAATTGTCTCTATGGGTAGAAGACTTTACTAGATGATTTGCTGAGATACAATACAATACAGATGATTAAGCTGGGAATTTGCATTCCTGTATTCTTACATTTATTTGAAAAAAATCACTGAATGATTAAAAAATGTGTAAGGAGATTACAAGACAACAGACAATATCTACTGTCTGACAGAGACAGCTCAGATATTGCAGCTGATCCCTTTCTCTGATAGAACATTGTCAAGGTCAGGCTATTAGTCTGACACAGCATTGATTGTTTGGGCAGAGGAAAAACAACCCTTTCAACACAGCTATGTCAATTTGAATACGAGTAATGTTTCTCAGCACTTAATCTGGGAAAAATTCTCAAAGGTCAAAGCTTCAATGAGGAATAAAAGAGGAAGATTCAGAGCAGTTTGGCAGTCAAGACTGAAAGCCAGAGCACAACTGAGCCTCAGAAAATGTGATTGATTCTATTAAAAAGAAAAACAACAGAAAAAGATGTTTTTAAGCACTGGCTGTATTTAGCAGAGTATATTGTTGGTGCTCACCCTGTATTAATCCATTCCAGAGACTGTGCCAATACACAACACTGCTGTTTTAAAAAGCCTAGTGCTTGGCAGCTGTTTTTCTTGTACAGAATCATGGAGAACTGGGATTACATATTTTGCAACCCCTTCCCCCCAAATGCAGTAATTTCTTTTCAGCAGTATTGCAACTTAATTCTCTTACAAAAGGAAGAAGTGGAAATGAGGAAGAAGAAGAAGAAGAAGAGGAAAATGTCAACACATAAGGATGCAATGGGTTTAATATGGTCTAGAAAGAAACCTCACATGTCTGGAAGCACAATAGCTCTTTCAAGGCCAAAATTATCCTTGTATGATGACCTTTGAAACACTTGCCAAAGTTTTTAAGAGGGATCATGTCATGGCTTGAAATTGGAATGCGTTTTCAAGTGCAGTGACAGCTTCATTGTTAGCTTTTTCCTGCTACTTCTTTCTGGTTCCTGATGAATTCAGACAAAATAGATATGACAAGAAACTGGAATTTTCCACCATTCAGTGAAGGTCTCCTCCTCATTGGCCATCATCAAATGTATGTGGGATCCTGGGATATGGGACTTCACTGCAGTCACTGGAGCTGGAGTACTTTTCAGCAGTAATGAGCAGCAGTAACTGACTGGAAACATCTTTCCTACATCTCTCAAGCAAAAATAATTCCATCACACTCCCTGAATCATGGGAAATACATAGATTCACAGAAATTCCAGTACATTAAAATAATCTGTAATTGATTGCATTGTAGGTAGTGTAAATATTTTTGACCTCTAAGAAGATGCAACTCCAAATTGACTTTTAGGTACTGAGTATGGTTTGCTTGTTTGTCTCTCCTTGTCAAATGTCTCCTAATGTCCTTTACAAGATCCTTCTTTTAAATGGTCTGAAGTAAGAAGAGCAAAATGAGAAAAGTGCTGACTTTTCTCAACTATTTACTTTGAATTCTGAGGGAGAGAAAAACCAATATAAACCTATAGTATACTCTAATGTGTAATTTATATATCCTAATAAAGGATAAAAAAGGGGGTTGTTTTGCCATGTAAGAAACCAACTTTGGAATCTAGGGACCCAAATATACTGAGGGTAGACATCCTTTGACTAAATGTTTGCTAGAATGCTTTGTTTCATTCTTGAGGTAAACAGGCAGGGGAGGAAAGAAGCTCACACACTTACAAAGGTAGCATGGACTCACAAGTATATTTCCTTGTATAATGCAGATGTCATTGCTTTGTCTAATGATAGTAAAAAGTGTTAGCAGCATTAGGAGTTTGGCATAGGATATTTTGTGTTTGCCTTAAAATGGAAACCACATCCTTTCTAGACTTTATCCAGAATGGCCCCATGGCTACTGATTGCCTTTAACAGGTAAATTTCCCTGATTTCGTGCACTGAATCTGCCTAAACCACAAAACTAGGGTGTATATAAAAAAGAGTTTTATTTGGAGACAGAAGCAGCACAGCATCACCTTCAGAAAAAAACTCGTGTCTCAAATAAAGTCTGTATAAAGTGCTCTCTCTTCAGTTTCCTTGGCTAATGACTACTTCCTGACTGGCCATGAAATATTTGGAGGCTGAATCACTTAACCAGCACACTGCTGCCTCTGTAACACTTTCTCAATTGGAAAAATGCATGAGGATGAACTTCAGCATCTACATCTCCCTTGTTCCCCCAAAGGCAGTGACAAAGGTATTCTCACACTAAATATACGTCTCCCTTTTTTGGGTGAGCAGACTTTATGTTGGCTCTTCCCTTCTCTTTCTATGTTAGCTAATGTCCTTGCTCATTTGGCAGGTATTCAGTCCCCAGAGATTACGTGCACAGAGACTGCATTAGTTTCACACCACAGAGAGACTTCAGCACTGAGATGCCTTTCTGCTCCCAGAGGAAGAGCTGCCTGCCTCTGCAGGGCGTGGGGAAGAGCCACGGAGGGGATGGGCAGAGGTCACACCTGGACAGGCAAAGGGTACATTCCTCTTGTGGATGTGATGGGCTCCTAGTCAAAGGGCAAATACTTTCCAATTTAAAAGCGTTCACTTTGTAGTTTTGCTTGTGTTTTGAATACCAAGAAATATTACAGTATCCAAGGATTGCACTGGTCTGGCAGGTGTGCTTTGCAAATAGATGCTGGGAGGTGCCCAAGGTGCCTGTGCTCATGTGAGGTGTTTGTGCTGTAAAGGTCATTTGGTAGTACAACAGCCAGGGTGACTGACTGGCCAAGGATGTTGCTGCTGCTTGGGTCACAGCACTGTGCAGCATCCTCTGAAACGCCCTGCTGTGTCCCTGTGACAAACATCCCTCTGTGAACAGCCACCAGGATACCTTCCCTTCATTACTGCTGAGTGCGTGCAGCCAAGCTGACCCTGCCACTGCACCACACAGCCCGAGAGGATTCAGCCACAGCACCAAGGGCTCAGTTCTGGCTGTGGGCAGCCAGATGTTAGACATCCTGATCTCTGACACTGAGGGGTGTGTATTGTGATGTGGAGGATCAAAGGAAGTGGAACTAAATAAGTTCCATTCTCGAATTCATCAGAAACTCTCTATTTGGTACTTGAAAAGAGATTTAGTGCATTGTTGTTTTTTAGCAATTTATTTATTACTTGGGAAACTCTCTGGAAAGTACAAACTGAGCTTAAGTACAATGGTACTACTGAAGAACAGCCCTTACTCTATATATGAGCATTTTGAAGCAGTTTGAAACAGTGGATTTTGAACTGGTAGTGTTATTGTCATAATTGGCCAGCATTTCTGGTCTAATAATCTGCAAGGGGAATTCAAGACTCAGAGAGAAAAGCTCTAAGAGGTACTACAGCTAAGTTGCTTGTTCTTCAGGCTTCTCCCTTTGGTTATTTATTTTGTTATAAAGTCTAGAAAGGAGCTTTGGGGACTTTATGTATTAGCATTCTGTTGAGGAAAGCAAGTGCTCAATGAAACAGACAATATCAAAACTACAATGAAATGAATGTTGCGAAGCATTTCGTGTGCCTTTCAACTCTAAAATTTGCAGTAGTTAGTGATGATAATTCAAGTTGCACAGAAGTCAAAAACTATAAGGAGATTGATTTTAGACAGGAAAAGAGGAATGCAGATAGAATCTGTATTAAGCTGTGAACATTACAAGTGGCAGTTCACCTTGTCCAGATTTGGAGGTAGACAGGAGATTTTTAGTTTTATTATTTCTGGAGAAAAAGATCAAAGACTGTTAGTGAGAAAAGAAAAAAAAAGAAAGAAAAGAAAAATCATCATTTCCTAGGCTTTGGTTATTCCAAGTAAAGGCAGATTGAAATAAATTATGCCTTAGGCTGGGAAAGCTGTATGGCTCTTACCTTAGGGAAAGCAGGGTCCTTCCCTAGCAGAACGGACACATCAGTAAAATCTGTCTCAGTTTTATTTCCCTCTTGTGTTTAGCATGGCTCATACACATTCAAGCAGCAAGTCCACAGGCCCACACACTGGATTTTCCTCTCTATTCCCATGTTTGCACAGATGGCCAGGTGGCAACTTCAGCCCCAAAAGAAAGTATCAGGGTAAATTATGAGTCCTCTACAAGGTGATGACTTTTTTCAAGTGTATTACAAAATAAATATGCTCATCTTGCCAGTAGTATATTGATAATAACTTTGTCTGTTCTTTTTTTTTTTTGATATTGCTCCCCCAAACCAGACAATCACATATGCACACATGTGCTACAAAAGTCTTTTGCCATTCTCAGCTTCTAAAAAGTGCTGGAGGCAATAGTGCTGAAAGGTGTCTGTTCCTTCATATGGATTTGGCCAGATCCCACTGCCAACACCTCTGGATTCTGGGAAGCAGGTCCCTCATGCACGGGTCTAAGCTCTTTCCTCAGCTAGGAAATCTTTTCACCAATTCCTCACATGGACTTCTACCTTTCCCTGTAAATTAGTGTGATCTACAGAGTGAGACATTTTTCTGGCTTCATATTGTTTATAGTGCAGAGAGAAAGGCAACACACCTTTCACCTTGACCCTGCTCTCAAAGTCTGTCACTCAAACCTCCATCAGTATCAAGTAATGCTAAGATCCTCAGAGAGCTGCAACAAGATGGGAGCTTATTGTCTGGAAAGCAGTTTAGCAGTGAAAGACCTTGGGGTTCTGGTATACAAAAAGTTAAGCATGAGTCAGTCATTGCAGCAATAAAGGCTGTCTGAATTTTGGGCTACACTACCACAAATTTTAGATTGACTGGAATAACTGCTATCCCTACTCCACCGTTTGACTTTTTTTTAAAAGGAAATTTAAATACGATTGTAAATACAGTCCTAGTAGAGTAGTGGCTGTAACAGATGCAGAGCAGCAAGAAGGCCATTTAAGTCAATCTTTCCTTCCACTGCTCCTCTTGATGGGAGGTATCTGGGTGACAGCTAGTCCTCCTCTCTTCTGAACAGCAATGCCCTCTTCATTCCGAGCATCACCCACTCAGAGGTAAGTTCTTGTCATCTGCTGCATTACATGCATTTATTTTGCAAAAAGAAGATGTCTCTGCCACTGGTGGGGTACAATTCTAAGAAGAGGGACAGGGATCACCTTTTACATTTAAGCTCGTGTACCATTAAGTGGTCTCTTCCCTGTGAGACAAGTGTCTGTAGCTTCTTGGCCCAGAGAACCTGCAACAGAGGTTGGACAGATAAAGAGAAGTTTATAGATGGGGAAACAGATGGTGGAAGGAAAATTAGTGAACAATAAAATAAATGTGTTTTTACACAATTGCCAACACTAAGTCACCTCAGATGCTTACAGCCACACCTTTGTGGTGCGGAATTAACTTGATTTATTTTTGAAATGAAATAACATGTACAAATAGGATTACATGAACCTTTCAGAGGATGACAAAATCTCATAAAGTGATGGCTTTATGGTATGTTTCCACAAGCTTGACATAATTCAGAAGTTAAGAAGAAGATTGTCAAAATAACTTCCAAAAATGTCAGGGAGGCAATTTGCTGAAGCTTTATAAAAAATGATGACATTTGTTCTTTCAGAATCATACTGGTACTTCTAGCTACCTTAAATTGTACTTTATTCTCAATCCTGAAAAAGCTTTTGTCTGGATTCAGCTTAATGACTATTGATTTCAATAACACTGTTGAAAATAAAGAAGTAAGATAAGGATATATTTTTAAGCTGTGCAGACTCAAGGAGTTAGTTTGCTGAATTTTTATAGCTCCAGATGAAATGTATGAGAGATAGGGACACTGCGAGTCATGATTTGATTGCATTTTTTTAGAGATTCATTATTTCAGTAAATTGTTAATTTGTAAAAGAAACAAGTATCATCTCCTCTTTGTTTTTTTATGCTGCTGCTTTAGTGCAACAATGACAGTTACTCAAATAAAATGTTGCCCCTAAATAAAAAGTCAAAATGACTCTTTTCTCAACACAGTTATGTTTACAATATTTTACAGCAGGAAACTATTCCACTGACATTATCTCTTCAATTAGGCAAGCCTGCTGTGCTGTTATAATTGCAAAGTGGATTATTGTACCAACACAAAGAAAGTTTTTCTCCAACATGTGTAAAAACACTGAAGGTGGGGGAATTATGCCCTCTGTTTGGCTCTTCAGAGTTTATTACTGCTATATTTCAGAAGCAATGGGATATCCAGTCTATGTTCAAGTCCCAGGGTAAGCTGAGGAAGAATGACTCTAGGACTCATTAGCAGAGCTGCAACATACCCCATTTTAGGAATCTGTTCTTGTTTCTAATGTGAGCAGAAAATAAAATGGTGCTGATGGTGTCTGGACATAATGTACAGCACTGGGCTCTAGCAGCAATAATTTCACTGTCCTAGACAGTAAAAGTATGGCATTAACATGTTTATATTGGACCAGTAACAATTATAGTAATATAATTATATTAATGATGAGAATGAATGATCCAGCTCCAGAGGAAGGGTCCATGCCCTGTTTGCTTTACTGGTACAGATGACTCCCTGGGGATTTGTGTGCTTGGACTTAGACTTGTCTTTGTGCCAGCTGTGTGTGCACTAATCCCATGCTGCCTGCTCTGGGAAGGAGCACTTGTCAAATCCCCTTGCATTCAGGCTCAACAATCCAATGCAAATGCTATGCCTGCAGGACATTTGAAATGAAACCACTGTCTGTATGTGCCCAAGCTCCCTGGTAAGAGAATTTATCTTTACAGCAGATCCAAGCTGAAATCTTTCCTGTGCCTAAATCTTTCCTGTGCCTAATGGGATTCATATCTGAAAGTTTCATTTGGTGGGAGAATACCTTAGTTATTAGATGAGGCAGAGAGTTAGTGCTTTGTAGATCAACTATATCTAGCAAAAAACAAACAAACAAACAAAAAACCACAACAACAACAACAACAAAAAAGTGGGCGTAGTCTTCTTAGTCCTGTCCCTTACGCAAGGCTGCACAATAAAGAATTTGTATTCATGGACCTTTCCCTTTAAATAAGAATGCCTAAAACCAAGTTGAAATGTCTGTATCTTGTGCTATTCTCCAAACCATGGCAAGAAGAGCCGAAACTGGTCCATGAACCATGGTAATAATTTAAGAAAATGAATGATCATGCTACAAAGTCTGGGTCCATGCCCTATGTGCTTTTCTGGTACAGATGAGTCCCTAGGGGATGGTGTTCCCACCTGAAGAGACCTGGCTTCTTGCCTTTGTCCCAAAGCCCCTTACATGAAAGAGTTGCTGGTTGTAACACAAGAAGGTGAGGCTTCCTACTGGTGCAGAAAGGCATGTCTCAATCAGTTCTTTCAGGTGGAAGATACTGGGCAGGGTTATGTGTTATTTCGAAGTCTGACCTGGCAGGAGTGTGTGTGGAGCCGTGCATTAGAACTCCAGGAAAGAAGATGGTTCTGAGGATATAAACCTGCACGGAACTGACATGTCCTGCTGGACCCCAGGAGGGAAGGGAAAATTTGGCAGAAGGGGGATACCTCTCTTGTCTTGCAGGACTTACTGTGGTTTCTGACCTTTTGCCTTTCAAAGGTAAATTGAAACAGTTCAGTTCAGAGGTTTTAAAAAATTAGAAGAAAACAACTCTTCCCAAGCTCCTTTCCTCCAAACCTCTCTGCCTTACCCAGATCAACCCAAGGATACAAGAATTTGTTGGTCAGGACAGTCATCTGGAACATCTCAATGCAAGGTTCAGGACCCCGTTCTAGCTTTCCCTTTGTGATCAGGGACTATGACTTGCTATGGGTTCTCCAAGATGGAACCAGCAAGCCATAAAGTGTTTGCATCCTCAGCCTCATGTTTATTTAATAATTTCTACAGTATGGAGCTGCTTTATGGGGAGAAGGGTTCACAGGCAGGAGTCACATCCAATGTCTTACCCAGGCTATGGGATCTTTCATGCTACTCCTTACTGTCCTTTCCTTGTTCCCAGGACAGTATTATCCTGGGGTGGAGCCCCAGAAGTCCTCAGACCTAAAATCACATTCTGAGTCTTATGAAACTTTTCTGACTAATTTTTCAAAGCAAATCCTTTAATCAACTTGTTTTTGACAGTTGTCTCAGCAATGAAAGAAACAGCATTGACTCATTGGAAAATCCCTTCAGATCAGACTTTTATTGCATTGTACTTACACATCTGTAGGGAGTGGAGAACTACATGTAGAAAATTTTGCTGATGTTCTTGTTTTTTTCAAAGACTCTAAGAATGTATGTCAAAGAAAGGCAAAAATACTTTTTCTAAGTCAATATGTTTAGAGTGGAACAAGAGATACAACATCAAAATCATCTTTCCCCAAACACAAGGTGACACACTGACATTCCAAGAAAATGGCAACAGATCACTCTGCCAGTATGTAGTGATGGATTCTCAGTTTTTTGTGTGATTCTTGATGATAGATGTCAATTTTTTGCTGCATACCAGGGAAGAAATAAAATATGATAATATTAAAAAAAAATCTAGTAACTCCTGACAGGAAAAATCTGAGATAAATATGGCCTACTTAAAAGAAGCTATACATGTTAACTCCATTAATTTTGTGTTATTAGAAGTACTGAATAGATGTGTCACGTTGCATGAAAAGTGTATTCATTTTCCTGTAGTAGAGTACTGTAGATTTAGTGTATACATTTTCCTATTTCACTGTCCAGTTATGTGAACAAAAGCTACTGCACTTTTATGGGATTTTGTAGGAAGCCAAAGGCAAATATTTTCAAGAGCAGAGGTGTCACTGAGAAAACTCAGCTCTGAAAACCAAAGTCTGTTAATTGCCTCCATCATTTAGGCCAGGACCGTATCAACCAGAAACATTTGCTTGCCTCTTTGAATTCCAGTGACATCTTAAAGTACACCATCCACCTTCTGCCAAACATATTGCTACTGGGTAACACTAAGAATATCCTAATAGTTGAGAAAGCTCTATGGAGCCATGCAGAGTCTTAGGCCAAATTCAGAGCTGTTGCCTAGCCAGGTTTTGTCAAACAACAGAGATAGGAGTGGCTGTGCCAGACCAGTGGGCCAGTAATCCATCTCACCCTGCATCCTGTCTCTGGAAGTGGCCAAGAGCAGGCGTGCTGGAAAACATACAGGAACAGGAGTGTCACATTGTAATACTTCTCTGTTGGATCTTTCTTGACTCAAAATATTAGTACTGAACAGTCTTCTGAGCCAGTGTTGTCGTCTTTATATCATATAATCCTCAAAGGATTATTTTTCCTTGTGTTTTTCTGGTCAACTTTTGAACTGGTGTCAATTATTTGCTTCCCCAGTGCCCTGTTCCAAAGGACTGCTCCCACCAGTCAGGGACATTTGATGTCTCCTGATTCTTAGGGTATTTCTTCATTAAGAATTTATTTATGCAACTACTTTCCAATCACAAGTGTTGCAAAATCAGTGGGCACTTTTCCTGTGGATATCTCTCTGTTGCAGATTCCTGTTTGTAAAATACAGCCACGTTCTCACAACATGTAAGGATGCCGCTTATGAATCACTCAGATGCTGTGCCAAGCCTGTGGAAAAACCCATTGGGAAAATGAACAACTGAACAGCATGCTGTACATGAGTCTGAGGCCCAGATAGTGAATAATGAGAAGAAAACAAATTATCAGTGGGATGCTCATTAAATGAACACCATTCTCTAGTGTACTGGATGAGCACAGACAAGCTTGTTATCTATTTCTGTAATTAGAAGCAGTATCCGAATTGATGGGCAGAAATGTGTCAAATTCAGGTGACTCACGTTTGACTTTGCTGTCTTAAAGAGTTGTTTCAATGTAGCTTGTACATCTTCATGCCCCATCTCTGGGACAACACCTTGTATTTAAAGTGAGACAGCTATTAATTTCAAATGTCTATTATTTTAATTTTTTTTTTTTTTTTTAAGTTCTAAAACACGTAGAGATTCAGACTCAGATTTTGACAGCAGCAGCTCAGTGTTTTTTTTCTGAGGATTTGATTTCCCAACCTACCCATTGCATTATGGGTAGGCCAGTGCAAATATTATTTCTGTAAATGAAAAAGACCACTGGTAACTACTGTGACCTGTAGAGATCATATGTACTGAGCTTAACCAGGGTGTTTTATCAGGCTTATCTTGCTAATGAAAGCCAGCTGCTTTTCAGTCACACCAAGTTGTTCATAGCTAGCAGTTCCCATATACAACTAAATTGTATTTTATACAAGAAAACATGTTTGCGAGATGTCCCAGACTAGTAAATGCAAAAGGAATGGATTAAGAAGCATCACTGAAGGTATCATCCTCTGACTTTTACATATGTATTTGTAAATATTGAGGAAAGAGTCAAATACTGATGTCAGCTGTCTAGCAGTCTTAGCAAAGAACTAGAAGTGAACAGATCCAGGAGAGATCTAAGTAGATTTCTAAAGTAAACACTCCTCGTTCTATCAGCTGTTTTACCTCTGGTTTAGAGCTGACATAAGCCTCCTGGTGATGTTTGAATGATTGCCTTTTTCTTCCTCAAATCTTGCTTTCCTGCGGTTAAAGTAAGGTATTGCTGTTTCACCTGTGTCCAGAGGACTGTGAAAAAGAGTAGTGATAGGAGTTAATAGTAGTGAAGGTGGAATCTCAGTGCATAGGCAGGTGAAAATTTAATAATCCTGTGTTTTATAATTCATATTCTGGACCAACTAGGAAATATTCCATCATAGTCTGCTGTGATGCTAAAAAAGTCATGGGGAACAACCATTTTTGAATTTCATATTAAAAAACCCCAAGGCAATACGAAGATAAAAAGTGAATGGGTGAAGCAAGCTTAAGTAAATATAAACTGTGATAAAATTAAATAGTTTCAAATATTCTGACTATAAATCTATTTGTGGACTTTACTTTCCAGCATGGGCATAGAAAGATGTGCCACAGCCATATGTCTAGAATGGCAGAACTGAAGGAGAGGAGATATCACAGCCAAAGTAATTACAGTGGTTACTCTTGGGCCACAACCTCACCTGAAAATGTGGTATAGTTAATTTCTTAGTGACAGCAGCTGACCTTCTCTGCAACAACGGAACATATTGAGGAAAACCTGATATGAGCCAAAGCAAAATTTCATGAGGTTTTTTTTGTTTTTTGTTTTTTTTTTTTTTT
>VWZN01020647.1:135547-153221 GCA_013396955.1 Regulus satrapa | reverse complement strand
TTTTTTTTTTTTTTTTAGCTGTTAATACAAATAGCCATTACCCTATAGCCTTTCTTGCAGGAGGTGCAATTTTCTGCTCCTGCTGAGAGAGGCAGAAGTGAAGTGCAGCACCAGTGATAAGGTCCTATATCCATGCTGTGGCATTTCTGACATGTGGCATTTTTGGTGTGTGGCATTCCAGAGCTGGGCTGTGCATCTGATGCTCTGTATTATTATATAGAAGGAAAATGAGGATGCATGAAGCCAAAAGGAGAAGTCCGTGGCAGTGTACAACTTTGGGGGCCCCACAGGAAAGGAAACCTGCTGTCTGGTTTTTATGTGGTCATATCTTCTCCTCCCCCTCGTCTCTTTGCTCAACTACAATGAGAGAGTGGAATGCAAACTAGTCCTTGGGTAGGCATCCTCTCCTGCCATGTGTATGTAGGTGCTTGGGGTTGCCCTTCTGAGATGCCCAGTTTTGAGATGTGGCAGAAAAAGGAGACTACATTTCTAATCCTAGTTATTACACACTTGAATTTTGGCACCAAAACAGGTAGGGTGTTGCCTCCCTCAGCAATTTCCACTGCTCGGCTTTGATGGCAGCAGTCTGGGAGGATTTGGATTTGGCAGGGCTTTAGTACTGATTTTTCTGTGGGTATTTGGAGGCAGAGGAAGGCTGAGGGCTGATGGCAACTGCAGAACTGCAGAGCAAATGAGACGTTAAACCCTCTTAGGCTGGCCGGGGTGCACAGCCAGAACTTGTACCAATGGTCTAGCCTTCTGCAGCATGTGAGAGTGAAGCCATGGAGCCAGCAGAGGTTGCTGACCAGCAAATCTAATCTGCAGGAATATTCCACTCTCCTGCTCATCCATGGGCAGGAAATACCTCCTTTTTCACCTGCAGCCGGCTTCTGGTTGCAATGGTGAGTGTTCTTGTAGTGAGAGATCTGGCTTGACATTGAGACAGAAAACGTCAAAGATGGGTGATAAGAATAATATGAAAAGAAATTTTGGAGGACTCTGTTGCTGTCCCAGCACAAGACTGTAGGAGTAGCTTTTGTTAGCTGAGCTTTGGGAATATTTGGGTTGCTAAAAATTGCTCAGAAGGGGTATTCTTAGGCACAAGGTCTGCATGTTGCTCTGTGGGAGTCCCTGGCAGAATGGTCACAGACCTGACTGAGGGGGGAATCAAACCTGTAGCAATCAGGCACTAACTCACAACAGAGATTTGTTGTAGTTACCAAAGGTTTCATCTGCTCTTTAATCATCACAGTAATCCCATTTTACCACACACGGTGAAGAAATCTATTTGGTACCTAGCAGGCATTTTCATTCATTTTTGGCTACTTATTTATATTTTATGTTAGATTGCTGAGAAAATAGCAAGAAGGGAAAAAAGTTCTAGAGCTGCTCTACCACTGTATTATCTGTTTTAAAACCCCTCTGGGTGTATGTGATTAACTTTTAGTTTAAACAGCTTGAAAATAATTTAACATTTCCCCAGTCTTTCAATTGTTTCTCCTCTTCCTCTCCCTTCCCAAAATACTGAGTACTTCAAAGAGTGATCATATTTAAAAATACTTAAAAATTATAGCATATTTACCTGCTTTAAAAGGCCTGTGTCAGTTAATATCGAGAGAGAAGCTGCTGTATGATAATTTTTTTTATTTATTTCAGCATTATTTTTATTCACATAGGGAAAAGAAAATAAATGTTATCTTCTTTATTTCCAGGAAACATTAAAAATTCCTTATCCTATGCTGAAGTTCATTTTGTTTTGTTTTATTTTGTTAACAGTCTGTATTCTACTTGCTGCTTGGTGAAGAATAAAAGAGGATTCTTTAGTCATGGGAATGCAGATATGTTTATTTCCACTTTGGGAGTATAACATAGTTTAAAAAAAATCATCTGTTTTCAGACTTAGTTGCTGAAGCACCTGGTATCCCACGCTCCACCCAAGATTATAAAAATATTTGAAACTGCAGGAAGGCAATACAGCTGTGAAAGCTTATACAAAATCTTGTTGATCCAATTAAATTCAGAAAAAGCAGCCATACCAATAAATGCATATTAACTTGGAAGAGAGAGGTGCCATTTGATAAAACTTCCCCCCTTAATTATCTGGGGTTTAGTTAAACATTATAGTCTCCCATCATTCCTCTGGTGCAATCAAATTTTGTTCTTGTTGAACTCATGCAGAATTTGATTATTTTTGCATGCATCAGATGATTATTTTTTAAGGGTGAAAATGACACAGTGAGGAGAAATTCAGATCCAGCTCTTGCAGTTGATGTCTGCAGCAGTACAACCTGCGTAAAAAAAAAAAAAAAAAAAAAAAAAAAAAAAAANAAAAAAACCGAAGCAAGCCAAGTTAAATCCTCTGCCTTTGCATGGCATCCTCCTTGGCAACAAATATAGTTTCTTGAATGGAGACCTTCATGCCTTGATTTGTGAGGCAGTTACATATTTACCGGAGAGAGCCCTGGCTGGAGGATGCCATACAAATGGAACAAAGAGCAGTGAACGTTTTAGAGGATGGGATTCAATTCCCGGAAGGGTGCATGCCTCACCTCCGCTTGGTCCAGCTGCGGGAAAACTCCAGCAGTCACCCTGGAAACAGGAAGAGTGACACCACATTAAGAGAGGGAGGTGCTAGAGTGATGTTTCACATTCAGGAATAAATAATAATACAGAAAAATGTACTGTGCAGAGATGTGTTGACCTCTGCTAGAAAATACTGAAATCCAAAAGAAAATCTATTTCTTGCAAATGAAATTTTTCTGCAAAACCTTACTGAATGGGAAAAATTGGGAATTTTTCAGCTTTATCCATACTCAAGACTGCCAAAATACTTTGGAGAACAGACACTGATGTATATGGCAAGCTGTTTGTAATTTCTTTTGTAATTTCTGAACATATGTGGCAAGCTTCCAAGATTTAAGTGTAGTAGCCATAGATCATTGTGTGAATAGTTGGCAGACCATGCATTGGTATAGGGACAATAAGACACTGCTGAAAGCATGGCATGTGGAGCAAAAGCCATCACTTCACTCACTGGTCTTCAGCTTCTCATGAAAAATCAGAGAATTGTTTGGTTATATAAAACACTAATAGATGGGAGATTGTTTTCAGGTATTTTCTCAGCATCTTGTTTGAAGTGTTCCTGGCTAAAGTCAGTGGCAGTGCTCTCATGTGGTAATTCTGTGTTTGCATATTGTCAGGCGAGGACTGAAACTTGAGAAATCTTCTAAGTGAGGTTTTAATATAAAAGCAGAGTGACAGAATTTTGGAAACAGAAAATAAAATGGACTGAAAAGAAAAAAGGCATCACTTAGCAGATGCAAACTGAGTGGAAAGATGGAGTATCATTATATATTTTTTGCTAACTAGAGATGCAGTTATACTGGAGATGTGCTGAATCAAACCTCATTTGACTGGGTAATCAATGAGGCTGGTGTTTCAGAGAGACAGTTCATTTCAATTCCTATGCTGGAATGCACACACTGAGGGTGAATGTAAACCACTCTGCAGACTTAGGCATGGTAAATGGGATTGTTGAGAATGTCACTGACACTTTTTCTGTGTAATGTAAAAGCTGCATAATGTCACTCCAACTCTTAATATGCTTCTCTCTCTGTCTACAGTGATATGAAATAAAAAGAAAGCTAAACTGATTTTTATTTATTTCATATTCTGGTACACAAAAACTTTTTTGCTAAAGGTGGTTTTCTGAGCTTATTTGACTATTAAAAGCTGCTGCAGAGTTTGGTATAATCATTGCCTATGATTCAGAAGCAATGAATCACAGAAGCTGTGCCTGAAAACACGGGTGGGCAAATTCATATATCAAGCTTTACTTTTCAGGACTGGGTCCGCATAATTTCCTAAGTAGGCATAAATTTGTCTGAATGGACTGGGACAGCATTTTCTTGGGGAATCGGGATGATAAGCAGTTTATAAATTAAACTATGAATACCTCTAGCTGGGAGAGGAGACCTCAACCACAGAACTCAGCTCAACACAGCTCTGCACCTACTTAGCCCTTTAAGAGCACCACCATAATAGAAGTCACTGCACACAATCCTACACCACTGAAATGTTTGCTGCAGATTTATTAAACATTCTGTTTCTCCAGGGCCTTTCTGCAGCACTCATTATGCCAGAATCTGGGTTTTTCAGAGTTAGTAACTGAGAAGTTGTTTTTGTAACAATTTGGTTAGATGAACCAGCTCTGGAAAAGTGAAACAGCTACAGCAGTTGAGATGGAAATGTCTGTGATTCTGAGTAGCTGGTCAGACATGGGTAGTACCAATCTCTTTTTGCATTATGGAATTAAACATTTTCTTCTGTTCTATGTAGACACAACAGGAGTACCAATGAAAACATATAGAAATCTGCCTCTCAGGTGAGGTTCTTGGACCAACCCTAAAGCAGCTCAAAAGACCAGTTTTATGCCTCACCCTGTGGTCTTCAGATTCTTAAGCTGCAAGGGTAAACATGGTTTCTATTGAACATGCACAAACTGTACTTTTGAAGGATCTGTAGCTTGATTGAATTTGGTCAGATTTTCACTGAGTAGGAAAAACAATTAGTAATTGACAAGCTGTACTGTCACTGTCATCTATGACATGTGTGCTCTAAACTTCCAGATTTTGAAGAAAATATTGCCAGAATTTACCAGAACTGAGTATTATTTATTTCTCCTCTTGGGCAAGTAAAGGCTAGGAGGGATAAATCCTAAAGTGTGCAAAATTTGAACCTCAAATGGCGATGTCTTGGGAATACCATAAAGTGAAATGCAGGCTGTAGAACTTGAAGCTTAGGCTGGTAGAAGTCTGGGCTTCAAGCCTACTGACATAGTTTTGTTACACAGTTCTACTAAGTTATTTTCTTGTATTTGCTGTACTTTGCTACTCTTAGATGCTTTTATGCCAGGAATGTATTTATCTATATATAATTTTCCATGAAAATTGATGTATCTGCATATACATGCAAGGCAGACAGATGGAATACAATCTAGTTTACGTAGTATCAACAAACCCATGCTCTTCTTTTTTTGCCTTTACATTTAACTTAAATTACATTTTGAATGCCACCATCTGCACAGTAGAATGCCTCAGCAAAGCCTGCTGTTCCTAAAAGCTATTAATTGTCAAACTCTGCCTAGTCTGAAACAAAACCACTCCATATACCCCTTTTTTCAAGTATTCAAGGAAAAAAAAAAAGAAACTAATAAATATCATGAGACATTTTGGTGTTATTTTAGATAAACATAGCTGTGAAATCTAAAGATGTAACTTCTTTATATCCATCCTGTTAATTAACAAAAATGCTTAAATATAAGTTAATCACCCATGTAAAATGTTTTCTTAATATGTTTCAGGATGGGTTCACGAGCATGTCTGGAGAGCAGTCCTTCCCCAGTGCTGCCAAGTTCTGGCTCAGTCTCATTGCAGGACCTCTGCTGTGGAGATGTGTGAGCTGGGGACAGCTCTACAGGGCCCGTATTTTATTCAGTTCAAAGGAGATGGATTTAAATACAAGTGGCATAATTTGGAAAGATTTTCTAGTTCAGAAAAGCTCTTAAAAATCCTTGCTGGCAAACTAAACAAATGCTCCTTTATTGCATCTCTTAATCTTTGTATGGCTGCAGGCTGTTTAACAAGGACCTCTGCTGTTCGTTTAATTTATTACACCCCACCTCTCCCCCCTTACACTTTATATTCTTCCAATTTTTTTTAATGAGTTCTCATTTTGTTGGTATTTCACAACATTTTTTCATGTCCCTTGTGTGCTTACATGCACCAACTCTATGTTACAAAAAAGAAAAAAAAAGGCAAATCCTTCAATACCAGCTGCTGTAGTTAATAAACTTGTAACTTTACCCTCGTTGAACTATGTCAAATCCCTGTAACATCTGGCATGCTTTAATTTATGTGCTATTGAGGGTTGAATGTTTTATTTAAAACTCCCAGATATGGACTGTCAAGAATTTCTTTTCACTGTAGCTTCTTTAAACACATTTAAGCGCTTCTGTAACTGTGAATTCTGTGAAGAATTTCAATTGACAACCACCAAATATTTATGGATTTTAATTTTTTAAATCCGTTGTATGGATTTTAAAAAAGATTATTTTCTCTTTTGTTTTCTGATCTGGTGAACCAAGTGAATAATGGAATACCATTTTTTCCCTACTGAGCTGATCTTTCTGTACTGAATCTGTACCTACAGAATCTCCTTGAAAGAGGAGATGGACAGCACTGGACAAAGGGAACAGGGAAGTGATGATGGTTAAGTTAGAAGAACAGTTTTGTCTCTCTTTCTGTGTCATGGAGATTTTTGTAGCATGACTATTATTAATATTTTTATTAACTCTCAATTTGTGCCTTTTTCTACTTAGTGGTGCTTTCCTTATTACAACTGGATTTCAGTAGTTCTTTCCCAGGTCAGAATTAATCCTCTAGAGTTTTTTTCCTTGTATCCCCTTTAGTCCCAGACCCCTGCCCTGCCACCTGCTCTCTCTCCCTTACATCTGTTTCCCTGTTTTTAAACAAAAATCTTGTAGAGGAAGGTTTACTGGAGTGTGTCAAAGGGTTAATACATTTCTGTCTCTCACTGCAATTTAATGAGGCGCCTTTGATATTAGCTCATCTGAGACTACCCCAAATGATATATCATCTGTTCAGGCACTTTCAGGCAAACCATATCATTAGCAACGCTTCCACAGTATCCACTCAGCTCTGTGAAAAAGCAATTTGAAAGACAGGTTAAAGTGTTTTATTGGTTTCACAAAAGGGATGAATGAGGGGAGAGACAAAACAGAACAATGCTCAGCTGAGGCCTCACTGTCACCACCCATTCTCCTTGGTTCAAGGTTATGGGGCTGCGCACCAGCTGACGTTTACAGTCTGACATGAACCCTTCTCTTTTGGCTAGATAGATACAACAGTATTAAAATAAAATAAACCACTTTATGTGGGGGACTTGGTGGAAACCTTTTTCTAGGAATGGGTATGACTTTTAACAGCTTTATAAAGAGATAAAGCAATGGGTCCAGCAACATGCTGGAAAGAGCCATTAGAGAAGTTGTTAGTCTTCACAGACTGGAAAACCTGATGAAAATTAACTTTCTTATTTGTGTGTTTCTCCCATTCTTGTTCAGAGTAGAGGCTCTGTCTGTGTTGCCCTGTACACTGGATAAAGTTTTGTGCACCTCCTCAAACTCTGAAGAAAGGACACAGTGGTCTACAAATATAGTTGCTTACTAAAATACCTATAAACAAAAAATTAACAGCATGTTTCATTTATTTTCTGTGGTGCAAAGGAACACAGTCTTTTCCTTGACTATTGTCTGTTGTCAGAGGTACAAGGATGCTTTTGGGAGGCAGTGGACCTGGTGAGGATAATTTATAAAACCAAACTCCCACTGCTGACATACAGTCATATTCCAGTCGTAGGAAAGACCAAAACTGTTGTAAAAAGGGATGGAAGAGGAATAAAACCACTCACAGTTTCTAATTGGAATTTGAATTTAGCAAAATAATCCCTTTCCCCTTGCTGAAGTGCTAGCACTTTAGGGTAAATGATCATGCAGCTAATAAAGATAACCAGTAACAGCATTGCAAAACAATTGCCCTTCCACATAGAGAACTTTGAGTTGGTTCTCTCACTGTTTTACATCAGCTGTAAAACTAACATTATATAATTCCTAATGAAAATAGCAAAATTTCACTCTAATGCATTTATGATTAACTTATTAACACTAATTAAAACTGTGGAAATCACTAATATGGCTCAGAATTTGCTACTTTCTTTCTCCATGTTTTATTTCTTGTCTGCACACAATGAAGTCTGAACTAGGAATAAAACATGGACCTCCCAAACCTAAAAGCTCCATCCACTATGTTTGGTGTCTTTATGACTCTCAGATCATGCATCACTCTTAGGGCCAATAAAGATAGGTGATGAGCTTTGACACCTTGTATATTCAATTTATCAATCCAAAACCAACAAAGGCTGACAAAGGCTGAGCAGTTTGTAGGTGACTTGAAGAGGGCATCCCATTTCACTGATTAGTTTTCACTCCAGTTCAGAATTTTCTTTTATTTTTGATTGTATTCCATTTCATTATAATTCCTCTTCCCTGTGTCTGTTTCACTTTGTTTCCTGATTTAAATATGTATTCTCCTTTAATGAATATTCATTTCATGAAAGGAAATGAAATCTTGCAAATTCAATAAGTATTATTTTGGCAAGTTTCAGTCCATTTCACTGCACTTCATGTCATCCCATTTCATTTAATGGTATTTTAAATGTTTTAATAAAAAAAAAAAAATAGCTTTTTAAATTTAGATTTTTTTTTCAGTTGCATTTCATCATGTGTCTTCTCCTGGCCTGTTTGTTTCAATTCTTTCCCAGATTTTGAGATTTCAATGGGTCTCATTTTGGCATGCTTCGCTCCTTTTTACTGCACCTCGTGTCATCCCATTGCAGTTAATTTTATGCACTACATTTTCAAATTTCTTTATTTGTTTCAATTGCATTTCATTTCAGTGTTGTGTCCAGTCTGTTCATTTCACTTCATTCCCTGATTATGAGATTTCGTTCCATGATTTTATGATGGGAAATGAAATCTTGTGGTTTCAGTGAGTAGTGTTACTACGTTATTCACTGCTCTTTTTACACAAAGGGATCACAAGAATCAGATCCATTCCTTTTGCTAGTTTCATATTGAAAATTCATCTTCTGTTACTTTTCACAGTTTGGCCTTCAAATCATTTATATCAGCTTGATTATTATCTACCTATTGTCTCAAAAATATTGTTTATATTTTCCAGTAGTTATCCTTACATGGCACTTTGGTTAGTCATTCTACAATATCATTGTTTTGTGTCCTTTCTCCAGTCTCACATGGGGTACTACAATGGGCTTTTGCATTGTTCTGGTACTTCCCTTTTTCACCATGAATTTTGAAATGTGTAAAGATTAGTTCCTTCAGCTCCCTGAGTTTGTTAGAGATGGTGGAAGTGGGACTAAGTGTTTGTGCATCATAGCTAAGTAATCTCTGGTTTATCTTTGTTCTAGCCTGAACAGCTATCACTTTATCACTGATGTTAATTGTGTCAGGTGCCTGAGCCCAGTTTACTCTCTTAATGAAGACAGAAGCAGAAAGAGAGAAAGAAAGCAGAAGAAAAAAATAAGGTACTAAATGAATTGCCCTTGCAAAAGCCATCTGTGACCAGCTTTTTTTTTTTTTTTTAAAATCATTTAGTGAAGGACCGGGTTGTTCAGTTTGTTCTGATTTGTCATGTGTAATCCATTGTAACCCTTCCCTTCTCTGTCTCAGATATTTTCAGAATGTGCCATTTTTACAGTATTGTTTGCTCCACGTTGGGCTATCTTTTCCTCATTGTGAGGAGCTTCCCGTATAATTCTCATTTCTGGGTGAAATTCCTTTCCTTTCTTTTAGCAGTGTAGAGTTGGTTTTTTTCAGTGAATTATGGTTTATGGACATACTTCTCAGGTGAACTGCCCACAACAGTACTTTAGGAGTGCAGTCAAATGTCACCCATACAGTGCAAAATGGTCTCATATTATTTTAATCTGATATTAAATATTCCTTCTTTATTTGCCTCTGATGAAATGCCCTCAAACTTTTATAATCTAATTACTTCCTCCCTAATGGAAATTCTTAATGACCTTTTATAAATGTCTGGATATACCAGCATCTCAATTTTCCTGCAAATCTTACACAAATTCACAAATGTGATTGATGCCCTTCAGAGAGATCTTCTTAGAGTCTTAATAAAATTTGTTAGAAAGTGACCTCTTACCTAGAGTCAGCTCTGCTGACTCAGTACATATCTCAGTGCTGCAGTTATCAGCAAATCTGGACAATCAGTGTCAGTGGTAACCTATTGTGCAGGTGGCTGCCTGGCGATGAGACACCTGGTAGATAACCAGCTGTGTGAAAAATACCATGAAGAGAGAGAGAGTTGTTAATCAAAATCCCTTCTGCAAAGGAGTCACTAGAGCTTTGCTTGACATGTGTCAGCGCTGCATCAGCAGGGGAAATAATGGTCCACAGCACCTGCTGTGTGGTTTGGGCTTTTCTGAAGTGACTGCTCACACTCTGGAAGTGCCCTGCACACTGGACCCCGGGAAACAAGAAGGAGGGTGGGTCACAAACACTGAAAATTTTCTTGGGCTCAAGCACATAACACAGCAGTACCATTGAGAGCCAAGCATGTGCCCTCCATGAAAAATCTGAAGGGAAGTTGTTGAATCTGGAATGTTTTGAGAAGGCAGTTTCAGTATCTTGATGGTTATGCAGTACCTAAGTGTAGAGCTTAATTCTTGGATATGGACAGCTCAAACATCATTAGGATTTTAATCTGCCTTGTGCATCCTGCCAATGATCAGGAGAAATAATGTCCACAGTTTGCACAGAGCACAGGAATATAGATCTCCAAACATGGTAAATGCTCTTGTGTTTCTACCTGTTTTGAAATATCTATTAGAAAGTTTGTTCTGTTCCTTTTCACAGAGCTCAGAATGCCTTCAGCAAGGGTTTAGTCCCTTTGAAAAGTGTCTACAGGGACTTGGCTTTTTTCCTCAGGGGAAACAAAAAAGAAAGATAAATTATTTAATAAAACAAATTTTACAACATTTTATTGATTCATTAGCATCAGCAGGGTGGCAGATTGAACATCTACATGGAAACAGCCTTCTATGGCTCTGACCTACATTGTAAATTGTCTGTAATTTAATAGTGAGTGAAGCTTAGGGGGAGCAATTGCTTCAAATGTTTGCTGCCATTAGCTTAAGGGAGAGGAAATGAGAGGAATCCAGAAGTTTTCATTTCCAAGTGAAGCATGTCAGACAGCACAGCACAAGACCTTTTAAAATTGCAATATGGTATCATATTAAACAGAACCCTTCTGTGTCTCAATTGGCTTTCCATCAGTTTACATTTTTTCTTAGCTGTAGTAGTAGTAAATGTCAGAGCTTTTTCACCATTTCCCATAATGCAAAATTAATATGTGACTGTCTGTAGGTCTATACAGACCTTGTCTCATCTGACACATTGCTGCAAACTCTGAGCTGTTCATCTTAGAAGTACCAGTGGTGAACTTAAATGGAGACACAGTGTGAAGTGACTTCTATCAAAGTGTTTTACTGCTTTTAATGAAATAAGAGAATAGTAATTAATGTGAAATGATGCCTGAAAATGAGTGGCAAGCACTAGCAGGTAATGGTGGACTAGATAGTGATACTAACACAGAATGTGGGTAGTCCTGGGCTCCAGAGGGCTGTTTGAGCTGTACCTCTGCAGTGTCACCAGCACAAGGGAGAGGCTGGGGCTGGGCTGCCTGAGCAGGGATAGGGGATGAGCTTGAGCTTGAGCTGGGAGGCTGGGACACCAGGGCCTTGAGGTCTGATCCTGCCTGTCGGGGGAAAAAGGAGTGACAAGCGGTGCCTGCTGAACTGGTGGGAGGGGCTTGAGGAAAAGAAGGGATCTTGCTGGGGGCAACATTAACCATCAGATGAGAAACAGTTTGTGATTTTAATTGCTTATTCCCAGGCATAAGCAGTTTCTTACTCTTGGGAGTCAGGATGTGAACATTTAGATTAAAAGAGCAGGGGTTTTGTGACACTGGGGATGAGAGATTGATATGCTGCTGCAAGAGCATCCAGACGTGAGGCCATAAATGTCTGAAAGTGAGCTTATCCTGTGCAGCCTAAGCCTGCCAGTGCTGCTGTCCTTCACCTCCCTGAGGGCTAACAGCTTTTGGGGTTGGCAGGGAAATTGCACTGAGATGGGCTGTCAAAGCTGCCTGCAAGGAAGTCATCAGAATAGTGAGTCTCCCTCTGAACTGGACCCTGTGGGCAGCTAACACAGAGAGATGATCTCTGGAAACAGGAGATTTTGATGATTCCTGCAGCTTAAAAGACTACCTAATGAGTTGGCTGTGAGGGAGCCTTTATTTGGAAGGGCTTCAAGGCTACGGAGGGGAGAGGTGGGTGCCTTTGATAGCCAGGATACTATGGTTAGAGATGATTCCACTTCTGACATTCCTTAATGCCAGAAGCTTAATCTAGGAATCTAAGAATCTTAGCCTAGTCAAGCTTAGGTTCTGTCTGACAGTGAGAAACAGGGGAAGGTGTTTGTGATGTGTCAAATGTTGTTTGCATGTCAAACAGTGGTGTTCTGGCTGGCGTGGTTCAAGGGTTCTTGGGGTTCTTCACCAGCTCACAGGGTACTGCAAGGCAATGAGTGCAAGTTTTCAGGTGTACAAAGTGGGATTTATCTTGTTCAACTGCAGTTAGTCATCTCATCCTAAGGCCTGTAAATTGGTTCAGGTGAGCTCCTCTGGGCAGGCACCCAGGTATTGCTCAGGGTGTGAGTCTTGTTGAGCATCTCTGTCATTGATGTTGGTACTCTCTGTGTTTAGAGGGAGGGGAGCTGCCTTCCACCAGCCCGTAGGAATATCCTGTGGAGGCTGTCTGCATCCTGTTGCTGTAGCTATACCAGATATGCCAGTGAAATACATCACTTTGCTTAATGGGATTTTTCTCCTCTGTTGATTCCAAATCCATAGTTACTCAGGAGCAGGCACCAAGTGGCACCTCTCAGCAGCTTAAAAAATAACACAGAGGTCGTTGCAGTTTACACAGTCGGCACAGTGCTCTATGTAGGCAAAGATAAAGACAGGATAACTGAGTTGTGTGGCACGTGCATTAGGAACAAAACAAAAGTGGCAATTCAGAAAAGACTCATCACAAACTCTGGCAACTCTGACTGACAAAACCAAGCTAAAGGCATGAGGAGCACTTAATATATTTGCAAAAATTTAAAAGTCACCTAAACAGTACTCACATGAAGTAAGTCTTCATTTTGCTCTTGTGGAAGCTGTGGAACATCAAAAGATGGAAGAGAAGAACAGATTTTTTAAAGATTTTTTTGTTTGTTTTGTTTTTTAAATAAAATTTCATCAGATTTGCTTTTCTTAATTAATCTTCTGTGTCAATTTCTGATTCTTCTGATTTCGTATTACACATACTTTGACAATCATGGGAGCTTTGAACTGATTACAGTAAGCATGCTCACTTGTTTATGAAAGCTTTTCTATTTTATTGTTCTGTTTCTGTGTCTTGAGGTTTTCTGAAAGTATAAAGTCCAGTGCAGCCTGAAGAGATGCAATACAGGGTTAACAAAAAATGGCTGTGGTTCTTTCTAATATCTGCTCAGTAATGCAGTGCAGGTTCATGCTTCTCCTCCAGCTGGCAAACTCCTATGGAACTCACTGACACACTCACATATTCATACACCTACCTACTCATGCTTTTTCCCTTTTTGTGGCCTTAAAAAAACACCCAAAACCAAAACCTCCAAGAGAGTCTGTTTCAGCTCACAGAACTAGCAGATCCTGGCCTGCTCTGCTGAAATATGATTAATGAAGTATAAATGGATAGTTTTCTTATCAAAGGGCTACTGACAGATTAAAGGCTGATTAAAGTTGACTGTTGTTTATATATGAAAGGAGGCAACTACTTGATTCCTGGTGGGCAGCAGTCACTGTGAAAGTTTGTTTGCTTTTGATGGAGATGAAGGATAGACAGAAGGATTCCTGGAAGACTACAATTTTTTCTCTAGGATGGAGCAGCCAAATGCTTCATACACAGTATGTTCCAGTTTTTATATATTAAAAGGTGTATAAATGCATTGACAGTAAGGAGGGGTGGAGAAAAATCTTATGGAAGCACTCGATAAATCCTGGATTAGGTAATAAACACACTGATATCAAAGGGCTCATCTGCTCCTTAGAGATAAGCTCTTATGTAATTTGATGCTTTTCAATGACCCATGAGTTTGCAAAATTTAGTTGGGAAATCTTCTGAGCAAAGGCTCTGACAAGCCATTTGTGAAAACAGCATGATATATTTCACAGCTGTCAAAGCACTAGAGCAGTCTTCCTTGCAGTATCTTAGAACGCTTGAATTTCTTGCTGAAGTACGAGAAACAGGGGAAAAGAACTAATGCTAGCTCAGACATATGCAAAATATCTTTAAGTTGAGAATATTTGGCTTCCAGGAAGCCTGTGAGACACAGTGCTTCATCAATGCTAATACGTGATGCTCTGCCTTAAAATCTACCCGTGTGCCATGACAGCAGAGGTTTCAGCAATAGCATCAGGTTCTCATGGTGTGCATGCTGCCTGGCAGCTGCAGGGAACATGGTCCAGCTTCCTTCAAGTCAAGTCCCATTTGCAGCTTCCCCCACCTTGCTTTGGAATCTGTGTTTAAGCTGGTCCTTGCCTGAGTTGGGTTAAACTTGTGCCTGTACCTGGTTTTGCTTGTTGACCCACACTCACAGGCTAATGCCTTGACTTGAGCAAGGGTGTTGCCTGTTGAGCTGTGTCCTTTATCTGTGGCTTGCCTTTGTCTTCTTCCATTGCAGACCAGCCACCAGATAACACATTTCCCTCTGGTGATGAGCATGTAGGAGGAAAATCAGTTGTAAATTATTGTCCTTACTCTTAGAAACCACTCTTTGAAGAGAGGATTAGGCTCTCTTGATGTATTTTGTGGTGGCATTTAATTTTCTTTTCTTATTTTGTTCTGATCTTGTTGCTCATGATAAACATGTGCTGCCTGATAATAATCAACAACGATAATTTCAGCAACCAAAAGTTTGAAAAGTTTTGAAAGTCTATTTGCAAACATGTCAAGTGGATTTTTTTAAATGCATACTTTGATATTTTCCTTTCATTTTCTCTGATGGTGTCTCCATAATTTCAGCTTCCCTGCAGTAAACATCACAGTGTTTACAGCATGCAGAGACATGAAAAGTGTTGAAAAATAGGCTGTTCAGGGTTCATTTTATTTGTTCAACATCACCAAATAACTTAAGGTAAGTTGGAAGTAACTTTTTTACCTCAAAGAGGTAAACAGCCAGACTACTGTGTTCATACTGAGGGTGTTTGAAATTAGGCCAGTGGCAAAACTGTGAGCAAAACTGAGAAAATAGTTCCTGCCTATTGTCAGAGACCAGCACCACCACCTCATGCAACAGCCTGTCCTGGCATGGCAGGGTGCAGGAAAGCAGCTGGCCCTGCTCTGTGGAGAAAGGACCAGCACTGCTGGGAACCACCCTGTGGGGTATCATTCCTCACTAATGAGCTTAAGTGGAACCAGGTGGAGTGCAGCGGCAACATGAGGAGAGATTTTGTAGAAAGCCCTGGTGTCAGTGTGACTACATAAATAAATGGAGGTTTTCTTTTTCAGATATGAAACAACTGGACAGCTGAAGAAGGATGCTGACAACCCAGAGGGAAACATTTTGCTTTGCACTTTGTTTTGAATCTATAGCAATGTCTGGCTGTATTTTTTGTGGGTGTATGGAAGGTTGTTTTTCTTAGTTAACCAAAACATGTGTTTCACACAGTCTTAAAGACTTAATCGGCTTCCTTCAGGTTCCATTAAAACCTAGGTGAGAGCTTGGCTTTTGCAAGAGGCTGCCTTAACTGAGGCATGAACCTCCACCCTCCTTAAAGGCTGCTCCATATGTTGTAGACAGACCTGTTGGCTGCATTTATTCTCACCATTTCTAGGCACTGAATTCAACAGTTAGAGTAGGAGCTTAGTGTCTTTCTCAGATCTTTCTATACTTCACCCAAAAAAAATTGTACATCTTCATCCCATTTGGAAAAAAAAGATCGTGTTTTGTTGCCTTTCTCCTTCTATTCCCATTAAGGAACTCTGTGGTGGCTGTGTAGTACACTGTATCCAATAAGAGAGATGAATCTAGGCACAAACAAGTGATTGCCAGGATAGTATTTGCTGTTGAATTGTTGAGGACAAGAGGGATCTTTATACAGAGAAATTTGCCGCCTATGTTTGAGGTTTTTCTTATTCAACCAAATTCTGTTATATTATTTGGCTTATTAGGATTCCAGATTTTTTTAAACATACATAATACATGAAACCACTGAAAGGCAATCTTTGTGAAATCCCTTGGGATTTCTTATAAATATTTAGCTTTCACTCCTGCTTTCTAGCTATCTTGTTGTTTCTGTCCTATAATAAGATCCTTTAATATAGCTCCCAGAGTGTAATACAGAACCTTACACCTTATAAAAAGGAAATTTGCAATGGATGTAAGGAAATTATATCAGAAATATCCCTAAAAACATCTTGCCAGTGAGTTGGAGATAGTGTCAAGGCTGGCATTATGCCAGCCCCTGCGCAACCACTGCTCTTGGATATTTTTCTAAAGTTTATTTTTTTCTAAAGTTTAATTTTTTACATATGTTCATTCCCCAGCCCCCGAAAGAAATATTTTTGCAATGATATTTAAAAAAAACAACAAAGAAAAAAAAAATCAGTGCAAGCCACTGGGTTCTTAAAGGGATTTTTAACAACAAGGAATGTCTCACACACACAATAGAACTAAGTGCCCTCCCTAACTATAAGAAACAGATTTCTTTAAAGATAAAGATTGTGATCAGCAGTAAACAAGACAAAACAGAGCTTTTTACCTTAGGGGGGAAAAAAGGGGAAATGAATGAAAAACCCAGTGTGGTGGATACTTTCTAGGGCTATGTCCTACAGATCAGGGCAAAAATTCCATTACTGCTAATGGTTACTGAGATAGAAACAAGAGAGTATTTAATGCAGTTAGCACTTTCAATAAAACTCCTCTCTGGGGGGTGTCTGCTGCCAGTGTTTGCATAGATTTCACTCTGTGCAATTTGGTATAAATCTCCATTGCAAACACCTCTGCATGGCAAGCAAGCTGTTCTTGCCACCAGAGACTTTTTCTAGCAATCAAAATCTAAACAGACTCCTACCCTGCAAAACCAAACAAAACGAAACATTCCCAACCCCAGAACTCAAAGACATGTAGCCCTTCCTCCCAATGCCATAGAATCATGGAATGGTTTGGGTTGGAAGTGCATAAGAGATGACCTAGTTCCAAGTCCCCTGCTGTGAGGTGAGGCCTGGGCTCCTCAGAGCTCCATACAACCTGGCCTTAAACACTTGCAAGGATGGGGCATCCACAGCTTTTCTGGGCAACCTGTTCCAGTGCTCAGCATCCTCACCATAAAAAATTTCTTCAGTATATCTCACCTGAATTTCCCCTATTTCAGTTTGAACTCATTGCTCCTTTTCTTGTAACTACAGTTGCTGATAAAGTGTTCCTTTCTGGTTCTCTTATAAGTCCCCTTAAGGTATTGGAAGGTTGCTAACTTTCTCTTCTCCAGGCTGAATATCCCTTCCTTTCTCAGCATGTCTTCTCAGAAGTGTTCCTGTCCTACAGTATTTTCAAGTTGATTGGACTGCAGGCTGAATCACACCTCATTCAATCAGGTGTTGTAAATCCTCAAAGTTGGCAATTTCATAGTTCCACTGAGCAACTGTTGTGGTATTCTCATGTTCCTTTTGACTCTTTTCTGCTAGGGATGAACAGGTCAAATATCTTATTTTCTTCTTCACAGTTTATGTTTCAGACCTCATTCAATCATCAGTCTCCTGGGGACTCTTGCCCAGGAGTTGGAAGTTTTCTTTATGAACACCACTCAGCACAGTTCCCCACCTGAAGTCTGGCTAATGCTGTGTAGGATGAAGAGATGATCCTGCCAGTGCTGCAGACTAATTTTCTATTTTTTCACCTCAGTGTGATGTTTTGCTT
>VWZN01020647.1:113083-135509 GCA_013396955.1 Regulus satrapa | reverse complement strand
TTTTTCCAATAGCATGATGTTGTTGACTCATGTTCAGCTTGTGATCCATAGTAACTGCCAGCTCCTTTTTTTCAGAACTGATTAGTCATCTGCCATCCAGCAGCTGTGCAGCTGACAGTCCATACCTAACTACAATAAATTTTGCACATCTCCTTTGAATATAATATTTCTGTTGGACCCTGCCTCTGATTTATCATGATCATTTTGGGTTCTATATCAGCCTTTCAATATGTTTCAATATCCAAAAATGTGATAATTCCAAAGCAATCATGGCAACACCGTGTTGCAATGGACTTTGGGTATACCTTGTGGAACTATACATGATACATAGCTCCATCCTGATAAAAGCTGCACATAATTCCCTTGGTATGGTTTGCCAGGCCATTCTACACCCTTGGATGGCAGTTTCTTGTCCTTCATATGTGTCTAGGTTAAGTGTGATGATGCCACGGCCCACAAACTGAAAAAAGTACCAACATCATAGGAGCTGTTACTGTCCACACAGAGTCATTGGCGAGGAAACAAACTTACAAACTTACCTGTAGAAACCCTGGAAAAAATAGCAGATAATTTTAGAATGTAGAAAATTTCACGTATTGAGGTACCAAGACATAATGAAGAAATATTAGAAAGAATAATAAAAATTAGGATGGCTTTAAAATTATTACTCGTTCTTAATATTCTTAGCATGCTGAATCAACTTTCACCACTTAACCTTCACTACCCTGATGCAAAAATAAGATTGAAGTCTGATAGAACCAAGCAGAGTGGGTGGTAGAGGTAAATAAATTTTGCTTTTTCAATAGGAATTATTTTGCTTTTTTCTTTCCATATCATTACAATGTTCAGTTAGAGAAAAATACCATGAAGAAGATTAAAAAAAATGGTGGGACTGCAAAATATGTTATGGGGCAGATTCATGGTAGTATGTATGGAGAAGTTACAGGACCTGGATAGAAGCAAGAATAGGTTTTAAATGAACAGATGTTACACCTTTTTTGGAGAAAGGAGAGCTACAGCATAATGCATGAAAGTACCATTGGATTATAGCTGTTTTGCAGAGAGAAGAATATGATGTCATGACTTGTCCTACTGAAGCTGGCAGGAGCGTGGTAGGGATGCAAATATTCCCAGGGTCTCCATGACAAAACCCCTGTTTCCTTCACAGAATCCTACACTGTGCTGAGTCTATGTCCTTTCTCACTCTGCAATTCCCATGTAACACTTTGTGGGGCTGCTCTTAGCACTTCAAAAGCCAGCTGCTCCCTCAGATTATCAACAAGCTTTTTTTATCTATAATTAGAGTGCAGCTCCTGTCCTGGGGAGATTCTGAGCTGGAAATATATGCAAATATATTTTACAGGTTTTCTGAGGCCCACTCTTGGGGGTTAACATAAATTTTCAGATAGGATAAGAGTCAGCAGCACATCCAAATATTCTTAAAGCATCTTATGACGCTAAAGATTGTTCTAGTTTATATATGCTTTTGTTCATTACTGTGCTAGTACACATCAAATTTTTATTTTGAGAAAGAAAAAATATGGACAGTGTCCTTTGCTGGGCAAAACTTGGGAGCTTTAGAGGACATATATGCCTTCTGTATCCATTTGTGCATCCACACGCTTATGCAATCCCTTCTTGAAGCTCAGTGATAATGACATGCAGTGATAGTTTTGTTTCAAACTTCGTGTCTTCCAGGGTTGAGTTTGGTGTGGTAGTGTGAGAAGAGACACAGCAGATGGCAGTGCATGACATCAATTATCTCTGCTGCACGCTCCTGTTCCTGGCGGTGATTGTCCAGAGCTGGTGAGATTACTCCGGAGGGCACCCCCCCCTCCCTGGCTCCGTGGGGACAAGAGGAGGACACTTCTGCGAACCAGAGCACACTGAGGAATCGCTTTTGCTCAGTGGATCAAGGCTGCAGAATCAGCAAAAAATCTGACCCCAGACTTTATCACTGGTAGGAGACTCCAAAGGCCTCCTATGTACAGACAGATTGCGGCTCTCAGCAGAAGCCAGTCCCAGGGTATTTCTGTTTTCACCCATGTTTTTATCTTCCACAACATGATTCATGTTCTTAATTGCTTTTCTGCTTTAAACCCTAGGTAATTTACATGTCAAATTACGGGTTTTTTTCCCTTTTATCCTCATAGTTCTGGTTTTGGGTGAATATTAGAGGGCTTGTTCTTGGTGCTTTGTGACATTTGAACTAAATCTGGCCCAGAAATTACAATGGAATTAAATGAAAATTACTTTACCAAGCCATGATGTGTTTCATCAACTTGATCTGTTGCAGGGGACCATCTGAAATAAGATAAAAAAGAAGATGGAGGGAAAAGGAAGGAAACAAGGTTTTCTTGAATGCCAGCGCACGTAACAATGACTGGGAAAACAAGGAATAAAGTCCACAAATTAGGGAGTTTTAAGTAGAAAACATTGTTTTTGGCCAAAATGTTTAATTATAGAGCTTTTAAGGAGAGCCTAGTGAAGTGCCACTAAGATGATGGAGTTGGATCACCTCTCCTGCGAGAAGAGGCTGAGAGAACTGGGACTGTTCTGCCCACAGAGGACTCAGGTGAACATTTCCAATGTATATAAATATCTAAAGGAAGGGTACCAAGACGATGGAGCCAGCCTTTTTTCAGTGATGTCCAGAGGCAACAGGCCAGGCACTGGGCACAAATTGAATCTAAATCTTAAATCTCAGGGAGATTCCCTCAGAACATCAGGAAACAATTTTTCAGTGGGAGGGTGGCTGAGCCCTGGTACAAGTTGAGAAGTCTCCATCCCTGGAGATCTTTAAAAGCTGTCTGGACACAGTCTTTGGTAACTGGCTCTGGGTGGCTCTGCTTGACCAGGGTGGTTGGATCAGCTGACTTCCAGAGGTTCCTTCTAACTCAACCATTTTTTGGTGCTGTAAACCCAAAAGGATGCCAACTCCTGAACTGTACTCCTGTACATTTATGGTATTTTCCAACGTCTAGTTGAAAATTGCTTGGAGAATTATTAGCTAAAAACAGTACCTGGAGCTGCAATTGGAAAACTAGTGTTAGGCAATGCCCAAACATGGTTTCAATATTCAAGTTCCAGGAGATTTCCTGAATCTGATAAGTTGCTACCCTAGGGCTACTTTCCAAAGTACTTCAGCAAATGTGCCATGCAGTGTATTTTTCAGAATGACGTATGTGAAATGGATCATGAAGTGACAGAAATGCTGGGATAGTACAAGAGGTTGTCTCTTCTGTTTATTATCGGTTTTGCACCTGAGTAAGTAGCAGGTAACATTGTCTTTGCACCATCTGGAATTCAAATGAAGGAATGATCTTGTTATCTTTGTTTTGATGAAACATTCTATCCCTTCAAATAAAAGACAGACATTTTGTTAATATGGCAGTTCTAATTACCTGAAAGGGAAAATTCTAAAATATGGAAAAAAATCTCATTACCAAATCTGTGAAAAAAAAATAAAAATCTTTCTTTTCAATAAACTAAGATGCTGACAAAATCCATTTAAGAAAATAATAATTAAAAAAAAAACCAAACAAACCCTGCATGTATCTTATTAATCTTCTTGAAAGAATTTTTTTTCAAGTGAAGACATGATTAATACATAAAAACTTGTGTGTGGAGCCATCCAGTAATAGAATTTATTTTGTTGGTTCTCTTATTCAGCATGGATTTTTTGCCCTCTATCTTCAATAGTTTTGGGCAAAATGGTGTAAAAAAATATTTCAGGTCTTTCTTTTACAAGACAAGAAGATTGCTTTAGGATCTTTCAATTAAAGACAAAAAGATTAATGTATGATCTGCTTCTTAAAGTGTATTGTCATTTATTGTCATTACAGGAATGACTAAATAGGAGAAAAGCCTTTTTTCAAATAGGTCTCTACAGGGAGCAATGATTGGGAATTAGGTGAGAAATGACTCCAGAAAGAGATGCATACATCCAAGGCTTACCCGGTGCTCCTCTAGGTATTGTTGAGACACAAATGTCGATGTCATGACCATCCACTTAGGGAGAAGCTCTGACTTTCATCTCTGAAAGGCCAAAAGATTAATGAGCAAAAAGACTACATTTTCCCCCCCCTTTTGCCTAGATGCCTTTCCTCCAGAATAGGCTTGGATGCTTAGAAATGTCAAAAGCACTGTGGGGACACTTGCACATCTGTGAACTGGTGAAGCAGCTCATCAGTCAGAGTAGCTGATTTGGGAAACAAGGATACTGTGGCTAATGCCCGTTCCAAATTCTCTTTTTAGAGTTAGCTTAGGATTTTATAATGTATAACATTAGTACTTCAGAGACCTTCATCTTTTTTTTTTAGAAACTAAGGGCAAATTTTGACAGTAATCTTTCTACAGCTTGTCTCAGAAGAAAAGCAGCTATTAAAGAAAACACCTAACTTTCAGTAGTCCTCATATCACAAATATTCACCACCCTTGTGAATTTTCCTGAACAGATGATCACTATTTCTCATGCTGAAGAAACACAACTCTGCAAAGTCACAAGATTATCCCACTTTGCTGAGCTGTATCTTTTTTCCTGTTCTGTTTTGTAGGGAACATAGAATTAGAAAGGAATTATAAATATGATTATATAGCCAAAGAAGCAAAAAGAGAAGAAATTCAACTTAAAGTGTGGTTTGAATAGGAAACGGTTTGGTATGACAAAGCACATTCTTTTCCCCCATAAAACTCCTGCAAGAGACCCTCTTTCTTTTCCTTTTAAGGAAAGGTTCAAGGGACCCTGAGATAACCTAATTGAAACAAAACTAACAGATTCTATAGCTTGTAAGCAAATGTAGTTGTATTAGTATACATAGAAAGATTGGTTAGTTAAAGAAATAGATTATTCATTGTATCGATTATATAAATGAATGTACAAGAGAGCTCGCTCTCTTACTCCTGCTCTCTTCTTACTTATCTCTTACCTATCTCTCTGACCCACCTCTTTTACTTACTTCGACCCTCTCTCATGCTCTTGTTAATGTTCTCTTACATCTGCCCTCTGGTTCTCTTACTTATTATGATTGTATTCTCTCACACTAACTCATATTTTATTGTCTCCCTTATGCCTGCTCTAAGTTCATTCTGCTGGCTCTGAGCAAACTTTCTTAACCCAAGACTTTCAAGGTCTTGGTCGTGTTAATTACCATCCGTTCTGAGTATTATTTTTTACACTGTTTCTCTTCTGATCCAGTTTGATTTGAGTGTGTTGCTCTGTGACCACCAGATAAATTCCTTCAGAATCTCATTTTTCCATTGCAACCCTCACAGAAAGCTGTGATTTTTTCCTTCCAAACTGAGCCAGAGTATGTGAAATTTCCCTGGTTTTCCTGGAACATGCTGCTGTTGGTTGTTATTTGTCTACTAATGGTAGACATGAATGCTCCTGGACTCTGGGCACTCGTTAATTATTATAACAAATAGTAATTCAAGAGACTAGCAAATAAACAGAGAAAGGAAAGATCCCACCTCTGTTGAGCCAGACTAGAAGATCTGCTAGCATGCCTATGTTACCTCTCCAAGAATGTCTCGCCTGATCCTACTACATAGAAAATANCTTCTTACACTGACCTATTTTCAAGCATGTATTTTTTATTTCATGCTTTTACCTTGCTTCTGCCTTTGGCTGAATTTTGAGGGTCCACTCAGAGGAAAAGAGGGATGTTAACTATTCACCTGTTTATAGATCAGATTTGACTTTTTCTTTAGACTAAGTAATTGCAACTTAAATCACTGTTACAGTAGTGTGTGTTTGGAGCTTTTCAATCTTGACTATATCTTTCTTGAGCAAGGGCATCCAAAACTGTACAGATGTTTCTCCCACAATCAAATTAGTTCATAACAGACATTCAGAGAGTATTGCTGAAATATTAATGAATCTTAAGAGATAACAATGCATGAGTACTAATGAATAGTAAGTTGTATGGTGCTTCAAACAATGGCACAATAAAGCAAATCCAAACTAAACCATCACACAATTAAACATTTCCTTAACTGAATAGGCTTAGGGGAAGATTTCCCATGTAGTTTTTCCTCTAATATTCACAATAAACAAAGAAAAATTCACTGCAGAAAAGTGTGTTTCAATTTACAGAAACACTTTGCAGATGTATTTAATCTGTCTTGAATCAAGGGGTCCATGAGAGAATGTTTACTAGCCTCATCACTACAGCTATTCCTAAGTGGACATCTGTAGAATATATTTAAGGATAACTAGAGTTTTTTCAGGTTTTTTTTTTTTTAAATTTGTAATTGTAGACAATACAACAACTTATCCTGCATGCACACAATCATTACCAGCTAGGACTGGGAACAGTGGTTTTGACGGGGATGTTTCTAATATTAATTGTTGTTTTATAGTCTTGACATTTTTATCAAAACCAGAATTTTTGATAACGTTTTTCCCCTTACTAATTTGATGTCAAACAAACAATGACTTTTTTTGACCATCTGAGATGGCAAGCTGTTGAATATGAAAGCACAGCAAATACTTTCACAATTCGGAAGCTGTAGGTTTGTGGTGGGCTCAAGTTTTGCTGTTGTTGAAACCGGCCATTGTGATGTAGCTAAAATCCTTTCAGATCTGTACTCCATCCTCACTGAACACCTCCCAGAGCGGAGTGCAGTGAACTGAGTGTGGAGCTGAGGGATCTGACAGCCCATCTCACTGGCCACCACCATGTGCTTTTTGGGGGTCTCTGTAGACTTGCCCTGATGACAGGACAATTTGGCACCACTACAACACAGATTAGTGCCATCAGTGGGGATGTTGCTGTCTTCTACTTTTGAGTCTTTCTGGTGCCATTTTGCTTTCAGTTGAGAATGGCTGCATTATGCAAATGCTGCATTTCCAGCCCTGGATGTTCTGCATTCCCCTGTGTTAACATGGGAGCTGCTTTAGTCCTGTGCACTGAGATGAGAATATCCTCTCAAATACTCTACAAGTTGTCCCATTTTACACAGTTTAAAACTTACAGATGACATTGCTCCACCTCCTTGCTGCCAGTGTTTAAAGCCTCATTACCACAGAATTTCAGATGAAACAGAAATAATGATACTGAGAGACATTTACCAACAACCTCAGTGACTGATGAGTTTTAGCATTTATCAAGACAATCCCTTCCCACAAACGTGATCAAATGCTGAAAACTCTGACATTTCACAAGCATGTGTCACCAGGAGATGAGAAATTTTAAATTTTATTTTAGGGAGGTCTCAGGTAGTCAAAATATCATAAAGGATAAAATCTGTGATTTATAGCACAATGGTTAATTCAGAACAATGACTTGTCATGTTTTTATCAAGGAAATCACGTAAGATCATATAAGGAAAGATGTAGTGCAGAAAGCAACTGGAAGGCAATTATAAAGGGAGAGGCTGGCTGTCATTCTGGTAATAGTCCCTGTTATCAATCTGTCTAATTGTCACATGAGATTGCTGGTGGGAGAGCACATGCACCTGACAAGAAGAGTGGTAGAGCTCCCACTGGCTCTTGTAGCCCCTGGAGTTTCTCTGTGCTTTACTGTCAGTCAGGCACAAGTCTTGCAGGAGTGGTACCCATGCAACCAGCCTTAGTGGTAACCTGCAGAGAAGAAACTGTGATAACGGAATTGTGAACACAAGCTTCACAAATATGATCTATTTGGGTTTATTTTTTTGTCCTTTTTGGTAATGCCTTAGAATCTCAACAAAAGAACAAGTGTTTCTGTCACTATCTAGGTTTTCTGAAACATTGAGTTTTGTCATCAGATATTTATCATTCATGTGAGTACTAAATAGGAAGATTTATTCTGAATGAATCAAAATAATAATCACTTTCAAATATTTCTTTGCTTCCATATGCTCAACCAAAGGAATTCATAATGTGTTGCTTATTGTCTATTCAAGGTTTGATTAAATATTTGTGAGATTGTACTTTTTATTATGAAAAGAATTTTGTATATAGCTTAGATAACCTTATAGCTCTAGCGAATCTTATTTACCAGGACAGCCTTCAAAAGCTTTACAGAAAAAGGTTTGGAGTTGCATATTTTACAAATTAGACCGCAGCAAACCATAACAGAAGCATTAATAAGGTTTGAACTTAGTTCTTACCACGTATCTCCAAGATTTTATGTCTCTTGATTTATGACAACTTCCACATTTCATTGCTTTTTTCTCAATATTTCATGGCTTCACTTCTACATTTTAATAGAGGTGTCTTCTAGGAGTGAAATTTATTGAAAGAGCTTGATTTCATTTTTCCTGCAGCTCTGAAGTGTCTAGGTGTGTTTTTCATTTCTGTCACCTGTCCTGATGAAACATATAATCTGCTTGAACCATATGTGGCTGTCTGGGATACCTCAAAAGGTGGAGGGAAAAGGAAAAAAAAGATAAAAAACCAAAACCTCTAAAATGTTATTTTGTCTTTAAAAATCTGCAATCTCTTTCTCCTCAGGATGAACATTAGACCTTAGAAATATATTTTCATTTATAAATGTAGAACCACGTAGGGCATGCTTTTTTGCAGTGTGTAGTTCATAGATTTTTACTCAAAATGTTACTTGGAAACAAGAACAAGAGCTGCCCATTCAGAAAAAAACATATGTTCCTGAGTTAAGGAGTTGAAAGGCTGGAAAATTTATCACATTCTCTTCAAGGTAGTTAAAACAGTTGCTTGGCTTTGCTGTTAGCGCTCCCAAAAATGCAAGCTACTGCTCTCACTGACTTTAATTTTGAGGACAGGACTGGTGGCTCCTTTATCTGAGATATAAGTAGTCATTTTCTGGTGACTGAGAGATGGCCAGAAGATTGCACCTAGACTGCAATCTAGGCTACAGCCTCCTCAGCTCACCCTGCTTTCCTGGTGCTCTGAACTGGGAGTATGGCTGGGATATGCCATAGCTGCTTTCTAATCCAGGTGTCCTGCTGTGGTAGCAGTTTAGGGAGATAGAAAATGAAAGGAGAAAAGATTGATCTCTGGCTGGATCATTCCTGCTCCAATGGTTATCATGTGGTTAAGGTGTGCATCTCAGTCTGGGTTCTTCTCAAACATGCAGGTTTTGATGCAGCTTCAGAGGAAATGTCTTTCTAGACAACTAGCTGGGCTGCACTCCCCTTCCTTGGATATACAGTAGTTAAGATCTGGTGTAGAATTGTTCACCTATAGAACCCCATTTATTGGTGTGTCTTTGAATATTGGCCTGTCTACACATATATATTTTGAAACCTGCAAGCAGGATGGGGGCTATTTAACAACCCTTGAGATGTTAGGAGAATAGGAAGAGCTCTGCAGCAGATTCTCTGCCCCAGCAGGCTGGTTTTGGCAGAATGAAAAGCTTTGGTTAGAGGAGCGAACTTTAGGGTGGCCACACATGGTGATCTAACAGGGTTGATATGACTAGAACTGTCAGACTACTATTATTTTTGCAAGCGGTTTAGTGATGTGTTTCAAGACTATAAAATACCAAGACATTGCCTTATTTTCTTTCAGTTACACTCATTTGGAGAGTAGCATGTAACCCCACCAGACAGCAAGTTAGAGAAAAGCATAAATGCTGTGCTACTTTACATAGAATTAGGTTAAAACTGTTTACATGTACGTGACCTGGCTTCGCCACTGGCCCTATTAGGTAGGAGTTGGCAGCTGGGAGTGAGCAAATAGAAGCCTGATTAAATGCTGCTGGAAGCTTTATCAGCCCAGAAAAACCATCTCCACCATGTGCAGGTTATCAGGGTCCTTTGCAGGTTCCTCAGGAGTGTTGCTCAATCGTCTAAAGAAGCTGTTTGACATCCAGAGCTTGGATTTGTCCCCTCGTGTCCTTACTCTTGCTTTTGACAACAGACAGAGCCCAAACTCTGCTCTTGGGCCATATAACTATTGAGAACACCAACATTATGGAGGATTAACCAAACTCTGGTAATGCTGCACCTGAGTGCTGTGGTGATTTCAGAGCAGAAATCACCTGGGTGGGGGAGCAGCCCAACTCTGATGTGACCCGTGGAGAGGATCCTACATCCAGACATGGCATAAATCCTCTACAAATACATGGGGAAAGACACAAAATACAAATAGGGAAGAGGGAGAGTGAAAGCACCTTTTCTCTCGTACTAGCACTGGAGGAACAAGAGAAAAATTTTATGATAATAAGTTTTATGAAAACAGTGAAAAGAACTAATGATGCTTGCAACTAATATATGTGCTTTCTGAGGCAATAAATAGATCTCAGGTAAAACCAGAAATATTTCAAAGTGATCATAATTTTCATTTTAGGGAATAATGAATCATCTGTCCTCTTATATGGACAAAAATATTTATTCAATATTGTTATACTGAATAATTCTGAACTTTATTACTTTCTTCTCTAGCTGAAAAGAACCATATTGCTGAGATAATGTGAACAATATATTTATTGCCTCTTAAATCCATAATTAAATTAAATATATCAGAAAGAATTAGACTGTTCACTCTGTTAGCCTCCTTGTAGCCTTGACATATGCTCCAGATGCTGAGCACACTGACTTAAAAATTAACACTTTCATATTTTTGTTGAATATCTTCTAGTTGACCCAATTTATTTGCTGATATTCATCTGAAAAGGAACAAAGTTTCACAAGGATGTCAACCAACTCTTAGGTAGCCCCATGGTTGTAATGCTTAAGATCCCACAATGGGTTTGTTCAAATATTTCTAAAATTCTGAGGACTAAAACATTTGATTTTCTTTTTTTTTTTTTTTTTCTCTTTGAAAGATGTCTGAAACTTGGTTTAGCTGAATTACAGATTCAGCGTAGACAGCCTTTGCCTTCCCATAGTAAATATTTATATTAGCATTAATTAGATAGATTTATGCATATATTGATAGGGAAAAAGCAAACACGCCACAGAGAAGTTAACAATGACATGAATGATTAATAACATTCAAGCAGAAATTTTATGCAAAGATGTGGGTGGACAGATAATTTAACTGCTGTGCTTGCCCTTGATTTCTGGCAAATGTCGTGTCTTTCTTTTCAAAGATTGTTACTAGAAAGTTTATCTGATTAGTTGTTGGTAGCAAAAGAGATGTTTATATCTCTCTTCTCTTTGCTGAAGATAAACTGCTTTCACTCTACAGGACCTCTCCTTGTGTTGCATATGAGTTGTAACTCTTTCTTTATTTCAGTGATCTTATTTATGAAGGACTAGCTGTTGAAAAATCATGGCCTGAGAACAGTAATTTGATTAGGCTGTAAACGCAGTATACGCGGAAAAGAAGAAATGTCACCAGCATTGGGGTATGAATTTCCTTTGTCCATTTATAAAGTGGTTTTGTCCAAGGAATGTTCAAAGTATAGGCATCTGATAGCTCTCTTACTATTCAATAAAAATATAACCAGCTGCATCCTGAAGTCAAATTGTTGTGTGGAAGCTGTAGAAATTTGAAACTCTAGGCCAACAGACCCTGGTTATCAGCAGATCAACAAAAATCTCTGAAAAGGGCTTTAGAAACAGAAAAAGTTTGGGCTAAGTTAGGAGTTGCTTATTCTGCTAGGTTGTCTTAGATAGACACCAAATGCCCATCAAGCTGTTCTCTCACTCCCCTTCCTGAGCTGGACAGGGGAGAGAAAAATGCAATTAAATGCTCGTGGTTTGAGGTAAGGACAGGGAGAGATCATATGTTTTGCCATAGGCAAAACAGACTTAGACACTGGCAGGCTGAGTGGGTTGATTCTTCCTCTCTACTCCCCTCTTGTGAGATCCCACCTGGAGTTCTGTATCCAGTTCTGGGGTCCTCAAGGTAAGAAAGATATTCATGTACCCGTTAGAGCAGGTTTGCGCGAGTGCAACAAAAATGATCAGAGAGCTGAGCACCCCTCCCAGGAAAACAGGCTGAGAGAATTTGGGTTATCCAGCCTCAGAAGAAAAGGCTCAAGGGAAACTTAATAGCAGACCTCCAGTAGCTACAGGGCGCCTATGAGAGAGCTGCAGAGGGACACTCTAGAAAGACATGTAGTGATAGGAGAAGGGGGGAAGGCTTTAAACTGAAAGGGGACAGGTTTAGATTAGATATTAGAAAGAAATTCCTTATTGTGAGGGTGGTGAGACACTGGAACAGGTTGCCCAGAGACGTTTTGGATGCCCCATCCCTGGAAGTGTCCAAGGCCAGGTTGAGGGGGCTTTGAGCCACGCAGTCTAGTGGGTGCCATCTCTGTCCATGCCAGGGAGTCGGAAATAGATGACCTTTAAGCCTCCTTCCAACCCAAACCATTTTATGATTCACTTAAATGAATTTAATTTATTGCCAATCCAATCAGGAGTAGGGCAATAAGAAATAAACCCATACCTTAGAAACACTTTCTCCCACCCCTCCCTTCTTCATGGGCCTAATTTTAATCCTAATTTCTCTACCTCTCTCCCCAGTAGTGCAGGGGTATGGGAATGAGGATTGTGATCTGTTTATCACATGCTGTCTTTGCTGCTTCTTCCTCTGCAGGGGAGAACTACTCACACTCTTTTGCTTCACTGTGGGGTCCTTCCCACTGGAGACAGGTCTTCACGGACTTTTCCAATCTGTGTCCTTCCCACAGGCTGTAGATCTAAAAAACTGCTCCAGTGTGGGTCCCTTCCATGGGGTGCAGTCCTACGGCAATAGGCTGCTCCAGCATGTGTCTCCTGCAGAGTCACAAGTCCTGCACAAGTCCGGCAAACCTGCTCCAGCATGGGCTCCTCTCTCCAGGTGGTCACAATCTCCATTGGGTGCATCCATCTGTTCTGGCATGGAGTCCTCCAGAGGCTTCCGGGGAATGTCTGCTCTGGCACCTGGAGCACTTCTTTCCTTTCCTTCTTCACTGATCTTGGTGCTCACAGTGTTTTTTCTCTCACATGTTCTCACTCCTCTCTTCTGACAGCTGCTGATGTTGCGCAGGGCGTAATTTTCCCCTTCCTAAATATGTTGTCCCAGAAACACTACTGCAGCTGCTGATGTGGCTGATGTGATGCGACCACAAAGTCTGCCTTGGCCAGCAGCAGGTCAGCCTTGGAGTTGACTGGCATTGACTGCTGGACGCAGGGAAAGCTTCCAGCAACTCCTTACAGATTCCACTTCTCTACCCTTCTCCTCCGAAGCCTTGACATGGAAACCCAAAACAAATGTTATCAAAGAGAGAATTCCACTCTCTTAATTGGCAAATAGTGAAGCTTGTGTGTCCACAGCAAAGCCCCTGCCATCGCTAGGAGATGAGGGATGTTTTCGCTGGCATGCAGCGGTCACTTGTACACGCTCCCATGGCAGTTCCTGCTTTCACTTCAGAGCAGTAATTAAGGACGGATGACAGCAATAACAGGGAAGGTGTCACAGAGTTATATTCAGTGTTACCATGCAAAAAAAGAAAAAGCTGAGCCAGATTAGAGACTGTTGTTCATATTGCATTTGTCCTACTTTTTGATGTTTGACTGGAGCAAGTAGAGAGTATTATGAGACCAGCTAAAAGCTGGAATTGTTTTTCTGGGTACAGTATTGCAAAAAAAGATATATTGCTAAAGGTGGCAATGTAGCAATGCTCGCTCAGTCAAATACCATGGAAGCATTGCTCCAATTTATTATGATTCCTGTCTGATCCACCTCAGCTGTGTGGGTTCTCTTTCATCATTCAAAAATGTCATGTGCATCTTGTGTTATATGCCTTTATTAGTGTCCAAGCAACAAGCAGAGCAAATTTTTATGTGTACCTTAACTATTCAAGGTTAAAAGGAGTTTAAAATTACAGAATGGTGTTGCTTTTTTTTTTTTTTCCCCTTTTTTGGTTTGTTTTTTGATTGGGTTTTTTTTTGTTTGTTTTTTTTTTTTTTTGAGGGAGGAAGGTTGAAATAAAATATAAATCACTCTTCAAGGTAATTTCAGTGTACAGTGGAAATAACAATTTTTTACAATATTTTCATTTTCTTACTGGTGTTCCACCATGTGTGCATGGGACAGCCAGCAGAATTGATACATTTTAACCTCTCTCAAGTAAAAGAGTTGCAAGCTATAGTTTTGTAACCTCCATCTAAAAGTGCCAAATTACCTATTTTGCTTGCATATTATAAACTATAGTTTCTCCTCAGAGACAAGGGTTGCAGTCAGGCTAGGATCTTGGATGGGTGTGCCTTCACTATGCTGTTGTGCCTCACCCACCCAAGTCTTGGGCCTGTGGCTCTGCTCAGTCTCCATCCTAAAAAAAACCTTTACAAAGGTTTTGTTCATTGTGCTGTGATAAAACATAAGTGTTTGGGGGAGGACTGTTCAAGCCTGAACAGGAGGACTGGAAGGAGAGTAGCAATCATAGCTTTTTGGCTCCTCTGTTCCACCTCTACTTACTGGAAGTGCCCCTCCTCTCAATTTGGAGCAGCTTGTGGCTACTCAGTGTATGCATTCATATGTTCCTAAGAGAAAAGAAAGGGCTGGCTGTACACCTGCCTACTCACTCGGGCTATGATGAGATGGGTGCCTTCCTCTTAATCCTTGAAGTCTGGGCTATGGTTACCCACAATGGGGAGTGTGATGCCAATCTTTTTTCACCCAAATGAAAGAGCAGTCAGTGGCTTCAAGAGCAGATCCCAACAGCCCTCTGCATGGTTTCAGTTCAGGGGCTATGATTTCCTCAATGCTGTTGGGCAGTTTTGCTGTTTCACTAGAATAATCTCTCTGTAATAACTATGTCCTTGGTACAAGTGCTTTTATTTTTTTAGAAAATTTGGAAATGTTTTCCTTTTGGCCTGGAAGTATTACTTTTGTCATCCTGTATGTCCTGCAATGTGATTAAATACTCACCTACTTGTGCTGTCATAACTTTGAGCTACTTTCACAATTTATTGTTATGCTGTCATACCTATTACAAAAGTGCCATCTGTATTTAACAGCTGTGAGCAGTTTGCCTTAGTGGTTCTTAGGTAGCAAACTGCTGTTGTTTTGACCAGATGTTCATTTTCTTCAAATACATCAAGTCCAATATCTTATAAAAAAGGCTTGAGGACACCGTGAGATTAGTAAAACTGATTATAACATCCTATTTCTCGAGCATGTCTTACAAAATCCTTCTTTCATTTACATTATGGTACTCTTCTGTAGTTAGTGCTATCCTACAGATGCAGAATGAGACAGGTGCTTCAGCTTCTTCATTAAAAACAACCTGGCATCTCCAACCTTTCTCTCTCACTGACTCTTCCCCCATAACACACCCCGGTCTACAGTGGCAGGAGTGTTAAAGCAAACTTGGAAAAGTCAGTGGTTTCATTCTCTTAGGCACTGAAAATTCAGAAATTTATATAGGGCCCAGTTTACAGTGGTAGTTAGGTGCCTAGAAATGCAAAAAGGTCTGGGTAGGATTTGCTAAATCCTAAACGGATTATGTACTTAACTTCTATTGACCTCCTTTCAAATGGTTTTGATTCCTTTGTCTGCAAAACAAGCTGAAAAACCTGAAGCAATCTGCTTCTGAAAACTGAAAAGTTGCTGATTTTGGTCAATACAGAACTAACACATGAAAAACCCACCCATGAAATGCGAACATTTCTGTATGTGATGTTACAGAAGCCAGGAATTGCAGAAGGAAGTGAAATGTGAACAGACCCTTCATTCCAGTTCTCCCTCCTGCTTTCCCCTCTTTCATCCATGTCACTACCAGTTACAAAGACATGACATCAGTAGAGAAATGCTGAGTTTTTTTACAGAGGCCTATTCCTTGTCTGCACTGTGTGGGAAATCCAGACAAGATCTTTTTCATTATTATTCTCAGCCACTGGCATGGAACTTGGTCTCAGAAAGACTGGATCATAGAAAAACTGTTATTAAAGATTTCCATAAATAAGAGAAGGTTGACATCTGACACCTATCTCCTCTTGTTTGCATTTATTTATTTTAAATTTGAGGTAGCCAAGGTAAGGTGACATAAGTTCAATGTCTGGGGTGCCTTCCCACTCCATCCTATTGACAGACAGTAGTGTCTACATTAAAAAAATTCCAGAAAAAGAAAATCTAACTCTTAAGCAGATGAAAGTATGAATTATAAAAAATGGGAGGGAATGGTGAAATGTACTTGCTGTGTTTCTATTCTTGCGACCTTCCTTGAGATAAAGGTGGTGTGTGAGGAAGAAAACAAATCTCCTGGGACAGCTGGAGCCTTTATCTAGTACCTTGCCTTAGCCTTTATCTGCTTACCTCCTGTGGTGTGGAGCTTGTTTTGGGTAGGAGAGAAACAAAGCACACAGGAAAACAGGCAGGAAAGAAGGCTTTAAAAAAATCATCTAGTGCACTCAATTCTTTCAGGCTGAGGGCAGCACATGCTGGTGAGAAATGTGAATCACACTGAGAAAGTGCCAGAAGCCTGAGGTTTGTTCCTACCTAATTGGTTAAGCTGTTAAACTGAAAGCTCCAAATCCTTGGCTGTTTCTTGCCTTTTGTTGTTGTTGTTGGGTTTTGTTTGTTTGTTTGTTTGTTTTCTCTTTTCATTCAGAGATGTGAAAAGAAACACACCACACCTAAGATGTGATACAAAGCTGGCTTTGCTGTGTCTCACCTCCTGTGTGATAGTGTCTTAATTCACCATATTCTGTGCTTGTGCAGCACTCAGTGCAGTGGGGTCTTGAGTTGTGCCTGGGGTTTCTGGTAATGAGCATCATCACCACCACCACATGTGAAACATCTAAAATATTATGATGTGTATCTGCTTAGCTTTTCTTGTTGATAAGTAATGTTGTTGTCATCATTACCACATCATTTCTGTGTCTTGTCTGCCAGCTATTATTTTTTAGATTTTGATAGTACTAACAATAATCCATGCACAATAGGCCTAAGCAATTTAAAGTAAAGGGATAATCCATTATTCGTAGGTACTCACACAGTGTACTGACATAATGCCTTTAGGTCATTCTCTCTTTGCCTGTCATCTAAAATTGTGTAAAACCTTGGGATTGTAAAGCACCTTCCACCTGCCAAAATGGCAGATGAGCTTAAAAGTAAGGCTTTGTCAGAGTTATAACCATCCCAAAAAATCCAAATCACTCTCTTCAGTCCCCTGAGTATTTGAAGAAATGCTTAATTCTGAATTATGGACCAAAGTGGTATAATTTTTCTCTTTTACTTTAGTTGTCATTCATGACTGCTTGGCTGCTATAGATCATATGCTATTGGCACCATGTCTCTAATTGACCCAACTCAGAGGATTAAACCAGTTAAGAGCAGTGGGATTTTATGTGAAAGCTAAAATCCAGTTCCTCATGTAAAAGTGACTTTCTTTTTCTGATTTCCAGAGATTTTAATAGGAGTATGCTTATTTCCATACTTGAGTGTCTCACTGATGGAAAGTTGCCTTGTGCCAAGACACTTACGGTGTCTTGAATCAGAACAGCTATGCTTCTTACGTCTAGATCCACAATCTTGATTTTTTCATGGATTTTGTACTTAACAACCATGATTCTGTGTTGTGTTAAGGAAAGAAGAATGTCTAATTCTGTAATAAAAATGGGGACATTCAGTGTTTTGTGCACATAATAGCATCTCCAAGAATGTTCAAAGAGACAAAAATGAGAGAAAATGTAGACTGGAAAGTGTTTTTGAGGTGTTATCTTTGTTTTTAAGTTATTTTTTAAAGCTTTTTAATTTTTATTATTATTATTTCAGAAGCACTTATATCTTATGGACCTGTCAAATGATTTATCATCCTCTTTCTGAAGCTGTCCTTGATGCTGTTGTTCAGCATCTGATTTTTATGAGTCTTATTGCTGGTTTCTAGGTCACTGAGCCCAGAGGCAGCTCACAGTTGCTTGTTGCCTCAGATGCACACAGAGTGGGGGATATTTTTCCCCTTTATCTATTAATGTGCAGCTAATGCAAACAAGTGATAAAGAAAATCTGTAGCCTTATTTTTTAATAAGTGTATTTAATGTGTGAAGGCAGTTCGACATGAGTACAGAACAGAAAATAAGATCAAGCCAACCAGAGAGGAATCAATAAGTGATACTGTGATACTGTTTTATTAGCAAAGTATTTGATTATTCCTTGCAGCAATTTGCCAGAGAGGAGTTTTGTCAGGAGGAACTGAATTAAGAAACAAAGAACAGCAGTAAATTTCTGACATACACATTTAAGAATTAGCAGTGTCTCTTGCAGTCAAATGCTGTATTTTTTCCCAAATCACTCCCCAAACCAAGATTCAGAAACCCAAAAATTTCCAGTTTAATGAATGAGAATTTGACTACAGCCTAATGTCTTGGGGAAGCTGTATCTCTATGGGGACTAAGTAGTTAAAAAGGTCTTCATTAAGCTTGAGCTGAACCTGCAATGTGTCCTTGCAGCCCAGAAGGTGAACCATATCCTCGGCTGCATCAAAAGAAGCATGGCCAGCAGCGTGAGGAACATGATCCTCCCCGTCTGCTCTGCCCTCATGACTCCCCATCAGGAGTGCTGTGTCCAGCTCTGGGGTCCCCAGCATAGGAAGGACATACACCTGCTGGAATGAGTCTAGAGGAGATAATGAAGATGGTCAGAAGGCTCGAGCACCTCTCCTGTGGAGACTGACTGGGAGAGTGGGGCTGCTCTGCCTGGACAAGAGAAGTCTCTGGGAAAATCTTGCAGCACAGTTTGGTAGCACAGGGAGCATACAAGAGAGCTGGAGAGACTTTTACAAGGGCATGTGGTGACGAGACAAGGGGTAATGTCTTTAAACTCAAACAGGGTAGGTTTATGGATATTATATTAGGAAGAAATTATTGTGAGGTGAGCAAGGCACTGGAACAGGTTGCCTAGAGAAGCTGTGGATGCCCTACCTCTGCTGGTGCTCAAAGCCAGGTTGGATGGGGCTCTGAGCAACCTGGTCTGGTGGAAAGTGTCCCTGCCCATGGCAAGGGGGCTGGAACTGGATGATCTTTAAGGTCCCTTCCAACCCAATCCATTCTATGATTACAATAAGTGTTAATGTTTTCTTTCAGCTCTGCAAGACGTGGAAGAATGGAAGAATTTTGTGCTCACACAAACTCTCATTTTACAGGTTCATGAAATTATAATACACAAGGTATATTTATGGTCAAAAGGAAATTCAATTAAAACGTGTTCAGTTCTAGTAATTTATATTCATACTATCATGAAAGTTGTAAAACAAAGCATATCTGCCAATATTTGTTTGCAAGTAAATGAGAGTTTGTAAGGCCTTTTTCTCCACTCATTTAGTATTTGCTGCTTTCATGCATTTTGTGGCTGAATTTTATGAGCATGAATGATCATAGAAAGCAAGTTTTATGCTCCTATGATCAGAGGGAAAATGTGACTTATGTGACTTGGAGAAAATGAGCTTATTTATTCAATGCAATATTTCCAAAAACCTAGGGATAAATGCATTTTCCTTTGAACTAGAGAGCACAGCAAGGCAATGGAGCAAGGATTTCTCCTCCATAATGTCAGGTATTGAGCACAAAATAAACCATTCAAGGTAACAGATACAATGGAGAAAATGGAGATCTGTATGGAAAAGCTATGTGAAAAGAAAAATAAAGGTCATCAGACATGATTCACTGTGAACCTTTCTGAGCTGTGATGCTGTGTTTCTAAATGTTTTACCATACTAGAATTTAAAGTGAAATATGATGCCTCATTAAGATATTTCCTTAATGCTTATTTGTCTAAGCCAATTATTTCCACTCTCCTCACTCCTTGGGCATTTGCCCAAAAATCCACCTGAAGGCCCAGGATGTGCCATTTCCCGAGATGACTAGTGGTTCACGGTGTTTTGGCTTGAAAAATACAAAGGGAGACACTTTTCAGGTAATTCAAGTGTCTCTTGTGTATGCTCATGTCTGGAAACTGAGGTCATGCAGCCTCATGTTTAAACCCATATTAGAAATGTGGATACAATCCCAAGAACTCTGAAAGTGGCATCCAGGACCATGTCTGTCCTTCAGAGTACCTTACTGATGAAGTTTAATTAATGTAAGAAAATACAGAACCAATTCCTAAATCTACAACTGCTTATGACTACAGTGAGCCTATTTAGCTGCAGACAGGGCATTACCCTCCAAATTTACAGAACTGTACTCCAAATAACCTCTTTCACCCTTGCAGAAAAACTCCAGCTCTGTTAAAAGCTGCTGGATAGCCTTTCTGCAAATCCCTTTAATTAACCAAACTATGCTGACTGTTGTCACCCTGCTGCTACAAAATGTAACCAACCTTAGTGCCTGACAGGGTACAAAACCTCAAAGATGTTGGACTTTTCCTGAGACGGAGGCTGGCTGCCTGCCGATGAGAACTGCTACGGATTATTTATTCCCAGAGGAAAGCTGGGCTGACTTGACGTGGAAGTCAGGAGTGACTACAGAGCTATATTATTTCGGGCATTAGGGCTTCATCAGAGCTAAAGGGATCCAAATGACCAGCTGTTGTCATGGCCATTGTCACATCAAAAATGTGGCTCCAGGTTTCTTGAAAGCGTGGGTGAGAGGCCGTGGGGAGGAGGCAGGGAGACTGCCCCCGCTGAGGCTTAGGGGTTTTCTGCTTGTTTCACACTGCTTTATTCCTTGTGGAGGAGCATTGGCCAGGGACAGACCAAGCCAGCTCCCTGGGGCTCGGGCACTGGCAGCAATAAGCAGCTCTTATTCTGCTCTTTCACTGCTCCTGGCAGCCTGTTCTATGTCCAAACTTACCCCAGCCCTTAGAGGAGCATTTCCTCTGCTTGCAGGGCTACATCCACTCCCTTCCAGCTTTGGTTTTAGCAAAATCACACCATTACTGTGAAATTGGCACTTGGGATCCAGTTGCAATCTACTAAGCAACATTTATCTCAACATGCATGATCCTAGAGGCAGTTGTAGCTGTAATTTATTAATGAGAATTAAGTAAATTGAGAGAAACAAAAAGCATATTCTGGTCAAACTCAAAATGTGCTATGCAGAAACTTTTGACCTTAGTGAAAGTTTACATACTAGGCTAAACACTTTGACTGCACATGACTTTACATGGTAACAAAGCAGGAATCCACATCTTGAAATCTCCATCAATTCTTTTTTCCCAGACCTCTCATTGTGTCTGGATTGGACTGGGGAACAAGGGCATTGCACAAAAAGTGAACTTTCCAGGTTTTCATTGTCAGTAGGCAGCGCCACACATTCATTCACTGCTCATGAATGTGTGAGATGTACCCACTTGTTTCAGTACAGCAAGGTAAAGGCCAAAGCCTTTATCCCCTCAGCAAATTCATCCTAAGAATATATGTTCAGCTCACTGAAGTTGATGTTTTCTTTTTTTTTAAAAAAGCAGCTAGACTGTGGAGATTGTCAGAATATGAATTTATTCATGGAAGCATTTCAAATCTTTGCACACACATTTGAGTTTGATTTACTAGCATTCATCATGACAGTTATGAGTATATTTTAAATAGAGATAGAATCTCTCTGTGAATGATATGCCTTGTCAATTGTGGCTGCAAACGATGTCATTTTAGAGTGCTTTCTTTTTTGTATATTGATATTGCAGTGATATCAATGCTAACAAATTAGACAGATGCAGAATTCCCTGAAATATCAGCTAAAACCAAATATACAGTATTTTTCATGTGATACTTGTAAAAATCCTTAAATGTAATTTTAACTTTATATTCCATTCAGGTACAGGCACAATGATTAGTTGAAATATGTCAGAGCAAATACAATCAAAGCAAAGTACACAGACAGAAAGAAGCTAGCTAAAAGGGTTTGGCATTTTTAAACAAGACTTAAACTTTGTTATCCGCACATCAATATTTTGTGCAGCCATGTCTTGCAAAGAGCATGTGCTTGTTTATTTAATTAAAAGTGCTCATAACACAGTATCTTAAATACGAACAGGTTGGTCATTTTGCAGTATCTCTGCTCACAGTGAATGCATAAGCAAACCCCAGATTTTTTAATTTTGTGCAATGTGTCTCAATGGACACAGAATAGCACAAAAGAGCAAACCACTGCCCATCTCTGACCACACTGCAGCTGCGTGTACCTGTGGTCATACAAAAATATTCCTGCCACTCAGCATGTGTCAATCTCAGATGCTAACTCAGCTTATTAAAACTTGTTCAAGTGAAAATAGTGCTACAGACTATCCTTACAGTGCTACTGTTAGGATATGGTTTCTCCTGGACTAGGTTTCAGCTATCAGCTGAAGACAATCAGAAGTATGTTGTCTATTTATGACCCCATCTATTGATAGAAATTCCTTGCAAGTAATTTTTGATTTTTGTCATTTTTCAGAGAGACTATGTTTGAATAATCAGTGGAAATTTTACTACTTTTTCTTAAGCCTCTGAACCTTGTAAATTAGCCAATGATTCTATTGCTTCATGGACTTACTTGAGTGTTGGCTAGTACAGGGCAGAATAATGAGACAGAATAACCCATAAATCACATTGCAGGAGCTTAGATGTGATTCAGATTTTCTGAATGAAATAGCAGTCTTTTTTTTTTT
>VWZN01020647.1:33936-113075 GCA_013396955.1 Regulus satrapa | reverse complement strand
TCAGATTTTTTGTAAAAAATATGACTTTTTTTTTTTTTTTTTTTTTTTTTTTTTTTGTCACTGTTCTCCTCACAGAAGATGGGATATTGAACTGTGAATTTTGGGTAGAACAAAGGAACTGTGAAGCTGATAGAACAACCTAAAACCCATCTTCTCAGTTTCAAGTGGTTGGTGAGCTCTGTACTGAAACTAAGACCTAAGTTCATGACCCTGAGGTGGTCCACAGACATCTCTACTCATTATGATAGTGCACAGCATTTCCTGAACCCCACCAGTGTAATTTCTGACTCTGTAAAGTTTGAGATGGTTTTTCTGTGAACCTTTGCCCTCCATATGTAAGAAAGGTACAAATTTGAAAGGCTATCCAGCAGGGAAAGTTGCATCATTATTTCAATGTGATAAGAATAGGAGAGAAAAGGGGTGAAATGTGAGGCAAGGTTCCTTGTTTGCCTGTGCCTGCCTCAAGGGGCATAGGATTTAGACAAAATCAATCTTTACAAAGAAATATTTGTTGGAATATTTTTTTGTGCAAAAATTTTCATGTTAACCTATTATCTAATAAAATGTAATGAACTGTGTTTTATTGGAGGCATTAAACATTGTTCAAATGCATGGGAAATAGACACCATCTTCTGGAAAAGAGCTTTGGTGCTACAGGATGGAAAAGCAAAATATATGGGTGAGTAGAAAGATCTTTACAGTTGTGTGACCTCTCCCAGTGATGGCTGTGAGAAGACAAACAGCACTTGCAGAATACAGGGACTGTCGCTCCATTGCTCACCGCAGCAATTATAAATGGAGTGCTGGGGGTGGCCATGGCTTGGTAATACAAGATTCTTTTGCTTTTACTACAAAGATATGGATTATTATCGTCTTTAAATCCACACAATGAAAGAGTTCATTGCTTGGAGTATCTAAGTTACTTTCAGAAAATTTACTTCCTTTTTCTGAGGGCACAGAAATTTTAAAATTCTTTTTCCATAACAAAAAGAAAAGAAAATCAAAAAACAAAAATGAAAAGAAAAAAGCAGTGCTTGCTTCACTTTATCTCTCTTTTTTAACACTTTTCCCACAGGTACTATGAAATGTAATGTTTCTACTGTCTTGCAATGGTTTTTAACTGTTCATTTTTAATTTCAAAATTTTTCTTTGACTTTGATGATACAAAATCTGCTAAAATGAGAAAGCAATTCCTGTTTTAGACTGGAAGGGGTGAAAAAGGTTTTGTAGAAACAGAAATGTTATTGTAGGTACAAGCAAAATATTTCACACAGATATGTTAGAAAGCAAAATAGGATTGTATGGAAGCAAATTACATGTTTGAAGTGGATTGCATAGTGGAAAAGAAATGGTAGCTGATGGGAAAATGAATAGGCAGAGAAAAAGCTTTTCTTTTGAGGTATTGCGGTATTGAAAGTAAACTGTTGTAGTGAACTTGATATTTTTTAAAGACTGGAAAGACAGAAAATGTGTTCAGCATTACAATTGATATGTCATGGAAGAACTAAAGAAAATAGTTCCACCTGAATATGAGGAAGGACTTCTTTACTGTGTGGGTGACTCATGGAACAGGTTGTGCAGAGATGTTATGGAATCTCCCTCATCGAAGATATTCAAGACTTTCCTGGACACAATCTTGCGTTTTGTGCTCTGGGTTGACCCTGCTGGAGCAGGGAGATTGGACCAGATTATCTTCTGTGGTCCCTTCCAACCTGACCCATTCTGTGACCCAAACGCAAAGATGAAGGAAGCTAATACTCAGAGGTAGATGTCAGAGGGAATTAAAGATGTTTCCATAACTCGGGGTGGGTCACACACTTTACAGAAAATATTTGACAGAGAACTTGTGAGAACTTGCACTGGCATGGATTGGTAGAGGAAAAATGGGACTATAGTGGAAAGAGATATTGGTTAACATTCAAACCAGCATGCTGTACTAATCTTTGGCTTCAAATCTAGTTAGTATTGATCTTTTATATATATATATTTTCCTGCTTGTTCAGATTTTATCTTTTCAATTTCACTTGTATGAGTGAGAAAGTGAACCCTGGAAACACGTCAGGGAAGGGGTTTGCTTTCATGACACATTTAAGGCTGGTATATGAAACAGAGATAGAAAACCCTCTTTTCCATGGCAGTGTCTGAGTAACAGCACATAGCAACAACAAGATCAGTAAGAAGCAGTTAATTTGCAGCAGCACAGCTTTTTAAACTGCTTTATCAAGGTGCTGAGGCAGATGGTTTCTAAAGACATTGTTTCTGACATTGTCTGATTTTCAGGTACATTACATGTTAGGAGACACTCCAAATGAGATCCTTAGCAAAATGCCCTGTCAGTGCATGAGTAGTGAATCCAGCTGCTTTTTATGTTCTGCATGTCACTCCAAGTTTTCACAGTCTTTCTGGCCTCAGTCAGGCCTCTGCTTTCTTTGTTTTTCACTAAAAATGCCAGAACTTCCCATGTAATAGCTTGGATTTGCCTATGGCATTATGATCTGGCCCCAGAAAATAACCACTTAGATTAAGTTACTACACTAGTCCTTTTACAACAAAGTGGGCAGAGGATGGATAGCTGTTGGCCAAAGTAATCTGTTTTCCCTCCTGGATTTTGAAAATTGAAAATGTCTTGTACAGAAATGCATGTAGAGCCAACACTCACTATAGTTTGGAAAATGTGTGGTAGTTATTTAGATACCTGAAGGCAAATACCCTTATGAATAAACTGTGCTGACTGTCTACATGCCAGTCCCCCTGGACCTGCTGTGTCGTGATCTCATTAAAGTATAATTTAGCTTTCATTAAGGCAGAAAGAAAAAAGCAGGAGTGGCTGTCAGTCTAAGTCCATTTTGCCATTTTGGGGCCAAATTCTTTTCACCTCACCGGAACAAGTTATTCCAATGAAACCACTGAAGTATTTCTGTTAAGATTTTCTCTTGATCAAAGTAGAATGACCTGATACGGCTACTAATTGAGCTTCTCTCTAGTGAACCTCAGCGAAGTTCAACAGATGGGAAGCTTGTCTTCTTGCAGAGTGGTAAGCACACCCTCCTCACTGCAGAACTCCTCAGGCCTCAGGTGGGTGAGTCTGAAAAATGATGGCTGAGCCTATTGATCTAGTTTGCTTCAAAAGGAACAAGGAATGATTTCTGAAATCATACTTTGTGATCTCTTGCTCTGCCATCTGTCCCCACAGGAATTCACTCTGGTACACAGCCTGACACCCAAGCCTTGCTGGCAGCCAGCTGAGGTGTTGAGTGGAAATCATAAGTAATGGCAAGTTGTTTTACACTGCTTAATATTGCAGAGGAAAACAAATCTATTAAGTAATCTTCTAGTGAAAAACGAGAGCTGACAATTGCAAAGTATCACAAGAAGAAGCAAGAAAAACATTAAGCATTATCTGATCTAGAACTGCTTTTTTCTTTTTGCCTGTTGGTTCTGATAATTAAAGTGGTTAATTATATCAAAAAACAATTGTAAAGGAGGAATATTCTAGTGACATCAGACACATAACCAAAAAACATCCAGGCTATTTGTGTAACAAGCTGGATACTATGCTGCAAAGAGTCTAATTTGTAGGACATTTGGATAAAATAAAACTCAGTGCATCATGCATTGTACATCCATGCGCATTTGTGATTTGGACTGGGGAATTGCAATTATTCCCCAAGAACGAGGAGCTCCCAGTAAGTATGCAGCATACATTTGCCTTGATTAAGTCCCTGCTTTTTGAACACAGTGCCCATCACCACTCCCCATCGGATAGCGAGGTGGATAGGGAGGTGCATTATGTGTTATGCTACTCATCTATCCAAACCAGCTTTTCCAAATGATTTCTTATGTGGTAACCAAGCCCTGATAAGGTCTGACAACCTTAATGCCGAGTGCTGTTCAGGAACAAATAAAGGTTTTCTATTCTGCACTGCTTTCAAGTCAAAGACTTATCCTGTAAGCTCATCTGTTCTGGTGTCTCCAGCATTCAAGTAAAACTCTAAAGACACTGCTGGCACACAACCCATGTCTAGGTAAAAAGCAGAAAAACAATACAGTGAGTGACATGAGAAGGGAATCAATGATAAAAGCATGGACTGCTGCATTGGAAATGAGAGAAGTGTCATGGATGAAATTCTAATTCTGACAAAGTTAATGAAAGCATTGGCACTTATTTAATTAGGTCAGAATTTCATCAGTCACCACACTTCTTAGCAAAGAACCTTGTTATTACTGACTGGCTGGCAATTTCTTATAAGCATCAGTATAAAAGTGGACATTGATGGGGCCAGAGTACAGATCTTTTTGAAGAATGTGCTTAGACTATCAAGGGTAATCCAGAAAAAGTGCAAGGTATTTTTTAATATAAATGGAAAAAACCATGAAACTCAAGCTTTCCAAAATGCATCCCTCTTTGGCCTAAACTTGGTAGTTAATTTGGGGGAAAAAAAAAGATATATGAAAAGATTTATTTTGAAATTTTTAAAATGAAACAGTTTAAACTAATAAGCCCACACTGAAATGTTTCTCCCATTAATTGTTTTTAAAGGTGAATTAATATGAGAAAAATGTGTTTTGTTTTACCAGCAACAAAATATATGTGTGTGTGCATATATATATACACATACATACACACATATATATACATATACATACATACAAATAAAATATTGAAATATATATACTTTGGTTTATTACTTTTATAATCACATCCTTATAGGCTTGAAGTAAGGGGCTCAGGGCATTACAAGAGCTGCTCACATCATAACATAGTTTCTGGACATTTGGAGGAGATAAGAGAATACAGAGCCTGGCTCTGCCCCAGCTTTTTCTATGACCTTAAAAGTTGTTTTAGGCAGGATGGGTTTGCCTGTCTTCTGAGGAGTGTTTCAAGTACTAAACATTTAAAGGGTTTGGACTTCACTGTAAAAACCTCTTCTGATATAGACCAGGAGGTTTTTGCATTGTGACTGGTCTCATGGCAGGAGAGGGTCACTTTCAGATCTTTTGACTCCCCCACATGCCCTTTTCTACAACAGTGTCTGACATTACTTGTAAGGCTCCTCATGGACATAAAGACCAGCTCACAGTTCCCACTGATTAATTCACTGGCATTAGCCCTAGTGCAGGTGACTACAGCTTTGGGACAGCAATAGAAATTGGGACATGTAATGAATCTCCTTCTGCTTTTGTCAGCACAATACTGCTCTGGGACACTGTAACTTTCTTCAGAAAGGTTTGGCAATTATACATAATACCTTATAGTGTGACTTGACCACCCACTCCTATTAGCGAGTTGATGCAGTGCAACCTTGTAAATTAAATTCATTCCGAAGAGATTAATCTGCCTTTGAATTTTACAGCACACTCATATGATAATAATAAAAGCTGCAGGATAATTTATTCACTAGTGATGCAAACGGAAAATTAACTTTGCTTGTCTTACCCTTCCCTCCACTCTTTTGCCAAAGAGGAAATACTGGTAGGTGGATAGAGCTGAGAGTTATCACTAGTTTGAATAACTGAAATTTGGAGAGTTTGTGAAAAAATCTTCGGGTCTGGGTTTGCTTCTTTTTCTCTCTGATCCCTGGGAGGACAAATTTCTCAGCAGTATTTTCATGTTGCTTCTCATAGGAACCCTCCAAAATGGGATTTGATTGAAGGGCCCTCTGTTCCCTTCAGGCCCCAAAAAGCCAACATCTGCCTGGAAAGTGCATCTGTGTCTCGTGGAGCCAGATGTTTGAAGTCCATTTTGAGATGTACCAGCAATTTGTGAAAATTCATGCTGTTGTGCATGTTACTCCCCCTGCCCAGACTGCTTATGAGCTCAGAGTGTTGATTTCCAGGGCTGTCAATCAAGCAGCTTTCCTCAGAAATAAAGTGACTTGAAAGAATCAAAAGAAAAATACCCTTAATTTTTCAAAAGAGATTATTTGCACTGTGAAAGCTAGTAATTTCAAATTCAGACATTAATCCAAACCTTAACCTTTAGCAAGAGCATAATTTACTTGTTCTTTGTTGCCTAAATGAATGCACATATAATTTTTTTTCAGTTCAAACACAGATGAAGTTCAGATGTTTACTTGGAGCTAGTAATTTCAAATTTAACCATGAAAAGCAGAAATATAATCTTCTAGTTCAGAGAGACTGACCTTTCTTTCTTTTAGTACTTGGAAAAACCCTCTACAGCAAGCTCTTTTAAAAGTCTGGGTATTAGTTTTATAGGTTTTATCCCTCCCTTTACGGACTGTTTGCTCAAACATTTATGAACTTCAGTGAATAGCTGGTGAAAATTGATCATGCTTTGAGTGGATGATGTGTAATGGGTGAGTTTCACAATAACGTGGTGTGATTCAATAATTTAGCTTATTTGCTCCGGGGTGAAGGCAGGAAAGAAACTACACATATATGTCCTTAAAAGCCTACCTTAGGCATGGAGCAGGCAAAGCCTGTCTCACAAAGCAAAATGGGCATGTCATGCAAAGATAGTATATAAAAATCTCATGACGGATTTATTGGCACAGACATCACAAATTGGATCAGTCTGGGGTCCAATTTGTGCAGTCTGGGGCATGTGTAGGGAAGGGTATGTATCAATAAAGGCAAATCAGCTGCTGTCTGCTGAGAGAGAGGTAGGGGCATTCCTTCCAAGCTGAAAAACAAACGAGAAAAAAACCCAAAAAACCCAAAAAACCAAACAACCAAAAAAAACCAAAACAAACAAACAAAAAAAAAAAACAACCAAAGAAAGGAAAGATAGAGAACAGGCAGTGTTTATCTGCACTGCCCTGGCGTGCCCTGCTGCACAGGGCTCCGGGGAGGAAAGCACAGCAAGCCCTTTGGAGGAGCACATCCAGAGCAGCAGCAGCTGCCTGAGCAGAGTCAAATGCCTGACTGACACATGCCTGTCAGTATGATAAACCCAAGAGGGAGGTTAAATGTCTCCCCCACTACCAGCTTTCCAGAAGATAAAAATATGCCCGGAGGGACCATGACTAGCGTTAGAAATTCTTGGAAGCGAACTCTGAGCCAGATAAGGGACTTAAAAGCAGAGATTTGCTATCTGTGGGTTAATCTGGCGGGTGTGACAGGGCACATCCACTGCTGCTCCATGCTTTTGTTACTGTGCACCCGAGATAAGGCTGTGTGACACACCAGCAGCTCTGCTTACGGCCCCGCCGCCTTTCATGTAGCCCCGTAAACCAGAAAAATCTCTGACTCTTTTCCGATGCTTCTCCTGCCTTCTGGTCTGCATTCTCCCCTCTCTCCTCATCCTGCAGGAATGCCCCTTCCTCCAGATTTGTCACTGCTGGCAAACGCTGTGGGAAAAGCTCAAAGCAGTGTTTTTCCCAAGAAAGGCCATTAACCCTTTGTGCCCTCCCCGAATTCTTCCTTCACATGCTACTCCATTCTGGATGTTTAAAACATTATATAGCCATGGATATTGTTTATTTTCTAGATGAAGCTGCAATTTTCTCCAGTCAAGGATGTGTGAGTGCTAAGAAAATAAATGTTAAACCAGGTTGTATTTTTTACCCTTGCTTCCTAGAAACTGCTGAATTTAAAAGTGATTTTTTTTTTTCAGTTTCTTGAAAAGTTTTATTAATGAATTGTATACCACGTGGGTAATCCTGCAGAAGAGAAAAACCCCCATCCATTTTCTGAGCAGCCTGAAAAGTGAAAAGCAAGCATAAGCATATCCTGTACCAGATTTCCTCAGGGAAAATTAAATTCATGAGAGGAAGTTAGAAATAAAAATATGATGAGATTTACTAAACATCTCTAAACTGCTTTATCTCTTTAGCAGATAAACAACAAAACCAATTTTTCGTTAATAGAGTCAGATATGAGCTGGAAATCTAAGAATGAGCTTTTGAGCCTTTTCCCCAAAGGCTCATGGCTTTGCAAGCCATGCTATCAGAGTTGGATCAGTCCAAATTGTCATGTGCAGAAACTATAAGTCACACAAAGTCCCATAAATAGTGCTGAGCAAGATATAATCTAAAACAGATTAAAGATGTAAGAAAGAAAATGTTAAGTGAATCAATAGTACTTATCTTAAAAAAATTATATTTGACTTTGCTATCCAATATATGGAAAGTGTCTGTTTAGGTCAATGCATTTTTCCGTGATCTTTGCGGAGGTAAAAACAATCTCTCAACAAATAAATAAAGCAGAGAAACTTTATTTTCTACAACAGAGTCTGACATTAGTTGCAAGGCTCCTCATGGACATAAAGACCAGCTCACAGTTCCCATTGATTAATTCACTGGCATTAGCCAGTAAAGATAGACTAGCAGTGTTTTAAAGAAAAGAACTTTCCAGAGTTAGGTGTTCTCCAAATTCAGGGATTCATAAAAATCCAGGGATGGGAGAAATTTGTAGAGGTTTTTTTGTTCTCCATTGCTAGTCCAGGTGATATAATTCCCACAGATTATCTATCTATCTATCTATCTATCTATCTATCTATCTATCTATCTATCTATCTATCTATCTATCTATCTAATCTCATTGTATTGTCTTTCTTCATGGAGTCCTTCATCCACTTCAGGCATCGGTGCTTCATTTTCCTTGCAACCCACAAGGTTTTCCTATAGCGTCCCTGGGCTCCTCCTTTCTCTTAGGCAATGGAACAGCCTCTTCTCCTGCCTGCCACAAAAATAAACACAGGAATACTTCCTTACTCTATCCCCTCTTTAAAGGGGGGATTTTTTGTCCAGCTAACCTGGATTGTGCCTATTAGTATTATAAAGTTCAGTTTCCCTAGTCTTGCCTCCCAGGTTGTTTACTTGTGCTGTCCCTAATCATTCCTAGTGAGTTCTTCTCATTCTTATCTAAAGGCTTCATATTTTTGTCTTCTTTTTCTCCATCAGTAATATCATCAGTAAGTAGATAGACCACTTCAAATGATATTCAGGTAATGTCTTTCTTTATATAGTATTGGTATGGATTTGTTTTTTTCTGCACTAACAAGCCCATTTTGACTTATGATCAGATTCTAAATAACAATGTCACAAATCCTTTTCTTAGAACTGTATACATTTTAATAGTACTTCTATCCATGGAGAGCAGTCTAATCAGACATCAAAATGAAGGTACAGTGCAACTGTAAAAGTTTGAGGAAAAATGATCTAAAGTAGCTTCTCTGTGAAAATAAATGGATCCTATTAGAAAACTTTGGATGAGTATCTAAGAAGGGCATACAGCTGAGGTCTGTCATATCCCAAGTACCATAGAAAAGAAAAACACAGATAAATTTTTCTCTTTTCCAGAATAAGAACTAGTGAAAAAAATAAAATTAAATAGCAAGAATTGGATTCAAAATCACTAGACACTCTTTGTAATGTACTGTGGAGTTCCTAGTATTGCTTGTCACAGTGTGTTTTGGATGGCAGAAAAAAGTATGCTACTTCAGAAACACAACCAAACAATTCACAAACAAAAGTATAAAGATATATTACCCCCTGTTTAGACATTCCTTGAAACATAATATTTTTGTTTGTTTGTTTGTTTAAATCCATTTTTTTCCTAGAGATCTATCTTTGACCACTTTTATAGATGAAATGCAGCTGACAGTATTTTTTTTTGTTTTCAGTGCATGGTAGTATTGCCAGGATGTAGCTTTTCAGGTATACTTCAGGTATGCTAGTCTGATTAGGAAAATATTGTATAAAATAGTGAAAATTATATCTAATATCAAGATACATCACATCTATTGTCTCTCTTTTATTTGCCAGATCTGCTGCTCTGTCAGAGAAAACACTGATATTGACTTGACAGGATTTGCTCCTGGAAAATCCATATGTATTATTATTCATCACTTTGATTTCATTTATATGCTTGTCATAATTTATTCATTTAGCTGTTCCAGTACTTTTTTGAAAATAAAATGAAGTACATCTGTGGTTCCCTATGCCTTTTATTTTTATATCTTTCTTGAAAGTAGGTGCCACATCTGCCCTCTTCAGACTTTTTCACCTTTTTCAATATCTTTTAAAATGTAACCACTAATGACTTGGTGATTCAACAAAGCTGCTCTTTTAAATTATTTATGATGACTGGGTGTCAAGACTTGTCATTTTGACTAAAGTATTTCTGATTTTAGATATGAATTTCATACTTTCTTTGAGCAATATCTCAATACTTTCATCTCGGTTGCCTCGTGGATCAATTTTTTCATTTTCTCTTTTCTATAAACATATAAATTTGGCCATTAGTGGAACATTATCTATGTCCCTACCTGCTGCTCTTGGCAGAACATGTTGCACTTTTAAGCTTCTCCTTAGTAATCTGATTCTATTTCTCCCACCTGTATACTTTGCTGTGATGTGTAAGATACATAGACACCTCATTTAGCAAAGGTAATCCCTTGCAATGCTTCATATCTTTCTTTCACAGTAGTGTAATTTATGTTAGTGCCCTTTTCCAGGAGAACCCTGGCTTTCAGCCCCTTTCTTTCATTACCCATTCTTTCATAAGGCCTCACAAGACAGTTTTGTGCATTTTTCGTTGACTTTGGAGTTTGTATCATCATTCCACTGCACCACAAATGCATGATCAGTTGCTGCAATGGTTGGTACTTTCTACTAATGGGAGCTGTGTCAGAATAATGGTAGAAAACCTTCATTTTTTTCTGAGTAACAACCAGAATAAAAATTTCTAATTCAAGGAAATGAGTGTTCGCTTTGCATCAGGCTAAACTAACTCTGCACAGGGCTGGAAGGGTAACTGCACTAGAGCTGGGTAGCTCTCATCCCTGAGAATCACTCATAAGAGAAAAATTTAAAGCTGAAAAAAAATATCCTCTTTACTTTTGATTTTCCACTTCTCTCTATTTTTACAATTCCATCTTTGCTCCAGTGTGTATTCCCTCACAACTTTTCTGCTGGGGTTGTACTTTTATGCCCATAATATATTCACTATCTCAGTTACATCAGTGTGTGCCAGAGCAGCATACCCAGAAAAGCCCATGACAACAGCTATAGGATCTTGGATAGTCTTTGGTAAGATTTTGTTAAATTTTTTTTCAGTCTATTGGAATTATTTGCAACTATTTTATGTTTCCTCAAAGCTGTCTGCTTCAGAGGATGCACCAGCCTTTTCAGAGCTCTGAGCATTCCAGAGCCAGATGTCTCACAGCAAAATGTTTTCTCAGCTGGGTGGGAAATCAGTGAAACTGCAGAAAGCAGTGGTGGGAATAAGTAGCTCAATGATACACTTATATTCTGATTTCACATGGGAGAATGGAACAAAATTCTGAAGTGTGAATCCCCATCTTGCTGCGAATTTACCTTAATAAAATCCAGTTCCAGCAGAGCAAATGTAAGTTGACAAACATGGACTACAGTGTTACAATATTTTATTCAGAAGTTATTACAGCTCATCCTGCTCCAAATCATACATTTGTACTATTTCAGGATAATAAATTAATTTTGACTCTATATTTGCAATGATACTTACGAATGTCAAATTGTTATTTCTACTACAAGGAATTTATGAAACTGAGTTGCATCACACATGAATAATGACAAAGAGATTTAAAGTAACTGTGATTGGTTGTGAAAAGATATTGAAAAAGGAAAAAACCTTATTCACTTGAAGTGGCTTTTGAACTGTGTCAGTTTGTATTTGATGCTGAATTCCCTGTCTCAAAAGATCATATGAATTAATACCACTTATCAGTCCATTTACAGAAAATTGTGAGCTGGAGACTGGAATTGTCTTTAAAAAATAGGTAAATGTTACACAGAAGCTTTGATAATGAATTCTTCTATAACTGATCCCCTGGTCACTTTTAGAAGAGATGCCTCAGGACTGCAATTTTGGCAGGGATGAAAGGGACAAAAGAAGCAGGACTTTCTACCAAGGAGCACCTTTCATTTCTGTTTTTTTTTTGTTTGTTTTTTTTTTTTTTTTGGGTTCTTTGCAGTGTTAGTGACTGCAAANTTTTTTTTTTTTTTGTCAGTGTGTCTCATTTTCTGCAGCAGCATGACCTCCAATAGCAACATGACCTCCAATAGCAGCCTGGTGTTACAAAGGTATGGATAGAAGTGGGGCCAAGGTGAAGAATCTGAAGAGACCTAAAAGGACAAAGACTGTTTTTGCAATAGAGAGTATGGTGTGGCTTGGTACTGGATTTGACTAACCCTTTTATACTGACCTTAACTGTACCAGGAAAGCATCCCATACAGAGAGGAAAACTCATCTTTTTTTCCCAACTTTGAAAAGAGAAAAAATACAAATATTAATGGACTTATAGACTTGACTCAGCTTTTCCCGTTCAAAATCTGCCACATTGAAGCTGACTTCATTTGTCTCAGTAAGACCTCAGATTAGCCTTGTCATGTGTCTTAAGTACACATGGAGGAGTAGAAATCAAGAGTATTTGCTAATGAAGTTACTGCTTTGCTGCCAGTTTTTGCAGCAATCTAGGCTGGCCTAAAGACTAGATCACAGAAACAAAACATATTTTCCAACTTCAGTGATAAAAGGTAAAAATATTTACCTGCAGTAGATGTCCACATACATGAAAAACAACAGCAAAACTTTAGCCCGCAGTAAGGAAAGAGCTCTACTAGGGAGTATTTTCAGTTCCTCTGCCTCCCAGAAAACAAACAAAAAGTAAAGCTAGTCATAGAATCACAGAAACATTTAGAATGGAAAGAACCTTTAAGCTCATTGAATCTAACTGCAAATTTATTTCCACTATTTTTTCAAAGTTTTACTTCTAATGCTTCTAATGCTTCTGCTCAATGTTGGGAGCAGAAGCCTTGGCTATGAAATACATATAATCTATCACAGAGAGCTGTGATGTTTCATAGGAAATAACTCCATGCCTTAGCCTTTCTTGCAACAGAAAAAATTGTCTGGTATATATGATAATTTTTGTCATGGCTACAGCCATTATGAGTAATACTGCATTTATAGTTATGATCTCTCAGTAGAAGGTTGATATTAACATTTTGTTAGGGGAAACAACCTGATTTTACAAATACTTGTAGTTATTGACCAAAGTTATACACTGACATTGAAGAGAAGTCTTTTCCTAAAGATCATTTGAGAAAATATGTGCCCATGACTTCTGCTGGCTACAGAGACTGGAAAAAAGCATTTACCAAAAATATTTTTTCCTGTTCAACATATTCTCTGCGCACTGTTGTGATGGCACCCTAAAGGAAAGTCATATAAAAATAGCACCCTTTTTGGGGCCCAGGTCTAGCTTACTTCACCTGAGAGTCTTTTTGTGACCAAGTCCAGACTCAGTTAAATTTTAAATTATTACTTACCAATACAAGGTACTGAATTCTGGGTACTGTCTTTTTTTTGTATGCACCTTCTTCTGCTAACTGTAGCAATATTTACATAGCTATTTATGACCTGGCATTTTTTTATTAATTTGACTTCTAGCTGTATGCTTGTCACTGTATAGAGCCGACTGTTTTTTATTAATTCATGCTCTGGAGATCTTGTGTAACCTACTAATGTCTCTTGCTTTTGTAAGTAAGATTACAAAAGTCTCTGGGAGTACTTAGGATCTGAACATGATAGATCCATTCAGCTTTCCCAGTTTGGCTTCCTGGCCTTTTTGGCCTCTCAACACATATTTTTGTTCTTTTCATTAAATGCTTTCCTTGAGGTTGGACTCAGAATATCATTTTGTCATCTCCTTCCTCTTTGTGTCAGTACAAATCCTTTTCATTACTTCTTCCTCTGGCACCAGTTAAGGTTGCTCTTGGGCTGGAAAGTTCCTGTGTATGCTGTAATCTTTTCCAAAGCACTTGCCATCTCTCTCCTTCTACCTCCTGTCCTTCGGACAGCAGTTCCTGAGCAAGGCTCCTGGGAGTGCTGGCTGCTGGTTCATGGACAGCTGGCATCAAACTTCAATCAAGCTTGCTTCATCATTTCCAGCTCCAAATTACCTTAGAAGAATTTAGACTCCATAGACCTTGCTCCTAATATGACTTTCCCTCCCATTCATCAGTACCATTGCCAAAGGGATCTTGTGTGATTCCCTTTGGAAAATACACTTTTTCAGCTGGAAATTAAATGGGAGGGAGGCGGGAGCAACTGAGTGGATTGGGAGGGGGTGGGTAGGAGATGGAGAAGACGTGGGCCATTTCTTGATAGAGATGAGAAAACATACTTTTGGTCTTTCTTCTTCTGTTAAGAGGTTTGCTTGGGATACCTGTCCTGTCCTAGAGTAGTTATGATAGGGGAAAGAAGCAAATGAAGTGCGAGTCTTCAGTCCAAGTAACGATGAGGGGTCAGTCCCTCAGTATGGGAGCCTGGGATGTAGCTGTGTGATGGTGAAGGCACATCTGCTTTAACTGCCCTGCACAGCTGAGCCTGGACTGAAGCCAGGAGCAGCCAGGCTGGGTAAACCTCTGTGGAATGGGCTGTGTTTGCCCTTGTGCCTTCCAAGCTCTAGCAGCAGGTATTTAAATCCTGTTTGGATTTTAGTAGTGTAAGATAAGGTTTTGAAAGAAAATGGTTTTGACAGAGACTTGAAACAGAAAAGACAGATGAAATTTCTCTTTTAGGTTATGTTTATTTTCTATAAAAAAATTGGTCTTTCCAAGTTTACATGACTTTAAATAAGATGTATGTATATAACAGGTGCTTAATATGAATTGAATCAATTCAAAATACATACTTTAACCACATCTTATTTTTCATGTTTTGAAATGGATAAACTTTTCCCTATTTTCCTCAGCTCTTGACAAGGCCCAGTCCAAACACAGTTCAACTGAAGTAGTGAGCTGAGGAAAATTACTGGTGCTATAGATCTTTCCTTCCTGCAGGCTAAAGTTTTGCTATGGTTGTTTTTTATGTATGTGGACATCTATTGCAGGTAAATATTTTTGTCTTTTACCACTGAAGCTGGAATATATATTTTGTTTCTGTAATCTGTTCTTTAGACCAGCATAGATTGCTGGAGGGATTAGCAGCAAAGCAGTAACTGCATTAGCAAAGTTTACAATCTATACAAGTGCAGATGTACAGAGTACAGATACAAATACAGATTTACAGAAAGCCTTTTCCTTTTTCCCAAGAGAAAAAGGGCTGTCTTGATACCCAGATCAGGAAAACATCTCTGCTGGACAAGGGGAAGGATTTCTTCTTTGTGGGCTATGGAAGAGCAGCTGAGCTATTTCTGCCTCATTTGTCAGCTCCTCCCCTCCCCAAGCTGATGCCCAGGGTGCTTTCTCTGCAGGGAAGGAAAAAGCTTTTGAGCACATCTTCCAGCTGACTAGCACAGAAAGCTTTCCATGGGGCCTCTGGCTGGGAGAGCAATGAACAGGGTTTGGTGGGAAAGAGTAGTGCACATGGAGAAAGGGCTATAAAGATGTTGTCTTGTAATTTTCTGTTGTCTTGGTGCCTTCTTGCTTTATCTCTCAAACACCAATTGTTGGTTACTGCAGGTTTCTGAAATCAGAAGGCATGAGTATATCCAGTCACTTCCAGTCCTCCCCACCAAAAAACCTATTTAAAAATAAAGCAAGCAGGAAAACAAAAATTACCTCATCAAAGGATACTGTTTGAACAACATGTCACATTCCTGTCCCTGAGCAGATGGTAGTGATGTGTTCAGTGAGTGTATGTGCTCTAGCTCATGGCAGGGAGAAGTCAGCAGGAACAGGAGCTGGATGCCAGTGTCCCTGTCACCCTGTGTGGTGGTGGCTGGAAATAGAAGGGGTTACCATTTCTTACCCCTTTCTGCACCATGTGCAGACATGGCAGAGGTTGCAGGTGGCTTCAGAGCTCTCCTCACCATTCTGTATTCCATCATGTGTCTCCCATCCCAGAGGAAAAAGTTCTGCCTGCTGTCCCTATCACCCCTCTCCTCCCAAAGACCACAGCAGTGGCAGGAGATGCCCCAGTTGGGAAAGTCGGCTCCTTCGGGTGGTCTGTCAGCAAGGTCCTGTTGCCCAGATCTTGTAAGGAAATACAGGGAGGTAGAGCTGAAGTTGCCTGTGTGCTGACATGCTTTAGACAGTTCTGGAATAACAGTGTGATGCTAATGATATTAGCAAGCCCACTTAAAAAAAAAAAAAAAAAAGGCAGAAACTTATGAATTTAATATTTAAATTTTATTTACATTAATTTTAAGATAATTTTTACCAGAGATGCTGACTAAATAGATTCCACTATATAAATAGATTCCATTCAGAGCAAGCCTAGTTTTTTTAATTTGCTTTTCATGGACCTGTAATCTAACTGTTCTGAAGGGCATAGAAACAGCTCTTTGAAGATCACTGATTCAAACCATGCCTATTCCTTAGACAATAAAAGGGCCAAGCTTAGTTGGTTCTCACCCTACACTCAACCAGTGAAATCTCCACGGAGCAAACAGAAAAATGTTGTTAGCCATTCTTGAAGGAGGAAACACTTCCACAGAATAATGAGGTAGTTGAGCAAAATGCTTCATTTTAAGAAGTCAGTGAACAGTGGTGACTATACCTCTGTTTTTATCTTAGCTAGCTCTTATTTTACTTGAGTGTCACTGCAAAGATTTTTTATCTCCACTGAAGAGTCAAGACCTGCCCTTAAAAGTTGAGTACTATGTCCTGAGAACATGCTCTGAAGTGCTTAACTCTACTGCATTAGCCAACAGTTTCTGTATCTCCTTCAAAACTGGATGGACTGTTATCTCTGCTGTTACCTGGGCACCAGATGAAAAGGGATAATGAAGCTTAGTATTCACTGAAGGTAATTTTGTTCATGTCCATACAAGATTGCTAGGAAATACTGATATTTTATAACAAAATTATCATCACAGACCTGTGCCATTTTCAGTCCAGTAGCTGTATGATGCTATTAGTTTAGTTGGGAAAAATTTGTCTTACTCTGTCTCTCCTTTGAAAAGTGTTTTTGATGTTAAATTATATCTCAATGGGACTTCTACAAGATCTTTAAAGAAAATACCAGTCAATATCTCTTCCCTGTTTTGTGTTTTAATAAACCAGCTTTTCAGAAGCCAATAAACTATGGGAGGATAGACAACTCCTTTTTCTAACAAAGCTAAATGGAGAAATGTCTCATCATGCTGATTCTGTGTTTTGATTTTTTGATCCCCCAGCTGATCTGAAGTATATCTTTCAATTCAGTGCTGTATATGTCTTTGGTTCTTATGTTCACCTGCAAGAAAATTGATATTGATTTAATTCTGTTGCTTTGACATCAAGCTCAAATATTCAGCTGATGCTCGCTGCTGTTGTCTATCCCTCTTTACCTGAAAGTGCTTAAGGGCTTTAACTGTAACAGAAACCTTTCAAGAATATTCTCCAAATGCAGCATCAAGGACCCACTCCTTGTTTCAGCAAAATGAACAAGGAAATCTGGCCTCACTATACAGTAAAACACACAGAGCTCTAGCTGCAAAGAGAAAGCTATGAAGAGATATTTTATTTCAGTAACTGTTCCAATTGTAAATCTCATCATTTCCTCTTCTGATTGCTGAAAAATGCTTAGGGATGTGGTTTGTGTGCCCTAATCTACCACTACATCACCTCAGGCTCTCATATTGCAGCAAAGCTAATTATCATGTTTCCAGCAACACAGCGTGATCTCATATTTGTTTATTGAGGGAATTGTAAATATGGCTTTTCAAACAAAAGCTTTACATATATATTATGTCACAAAAAGCCAGGGATTTGGGGGAAGGGGTAACGAAGAAAATGCAAAGTATTTTCTCTTTACAAGGTTTATAGTTCCTACAATTTTGTTAGAAATATTTAGATAATTTTATCCTGTGCTTTGTGTGATATTTTACACCTAGTGAGAATGTGGCACTGCATGTGCAAAGCCATAGTGAATCTTCTGCTACAAGAAAATTACCGCAAAGGGATCTTTTTATGCTTGGTAGCTCTATGTGTTATGTGAGTCTGACTGAATTAAATTTGTATAGGGCAAGTGTTGCTGCCCTGAATAAACTGCCTTGATTCTTCTGCAAACACTCATGTTCATGTGCAGGTACACTGGTCCTCTCTCAGTTAATGGCATCCAGAAATACTTATTTAATGTTCTCATTTTTATTTGTTCATTTTTTTAGCAGGAAGAGATCCAGTCAAGGTGGCAGGTTGGTTTTTTTTCCTAGTGTGTTTCTGAGCAGACAGAGCCTCGCAAATGCAGCTTGTCACGTATCTCCCCTGGAAGATCCATCATTCACATGAAACTTGTGTTTAATATATCCCACTAGAATTATATCAAACATGCTGTTCTCTGGGAGATAACACACATATTAAAAGGCATACCAGATTATAAATATCTATGGACACACAGAGGCTTCTTAGACAATGACAGAACAATAATGACTCAGTCCCTGCAGCTCCCCCTGCATACAAAGCTGGACTTCTGTCAGCTCTCTGCCAGGAAGTATTTTCAATGACAAATCACAGATGATGGGATTGAAAGGAACAAGGTACTACTTGGATCCAGCCCCTTTCATTGAGCAGGGGAGGACCCTGTGGTGCTTGATTCATTGTGTGCATCTGACCTCTCCTTCAAGCTGCTGTGAGCCTGTGCCGTAACTCTCTCATTAGTCAAAATGTTCCACCAACTTTACTGACAAAGTTTTCCTAGGATGTGAGAGAGATTTTAAAGTATTTTTCATTACTAGGGTGCAGTGTGTTACATTTGTTGAATCCAGCATGAGAAATTACTTTTTTCCCTATACAGATTTTCCCACCTCAGATAATTTGATGAAATCAGAACAAGGTGAATGATGGATGCTCAAGTCCAGCAGCACTGAACCCTATAGGTGGTCCCTATTTGATCCACTGAAGCACTAAAGACCCACTTAAGCACAGTGGCTAAATTTATGAGTGTCTTTGCCATTCCTCTCTCTTATTACTACATCAGTTTTCCAGCGGAGGAACACAGAGCATTCCCCATGACCAAATAAGCACCACCACTCCTGCTGTGCTGCTGTCTGACAAACAACCACTCAAGATACTCAGTGAACAGCCCTAGTGTATGGCTTCACATGACTCAGTTAGAAATGATCTCTGAATGATTAATGTACTGAGAAGGAACTCAATTCATTGGCTTTTTAGTCCTCCCAGAGTGTGTATCACCCTTCCTTTTATTAATATTTTTAAGCTTTACAATTTTAGCCTATTATATTACTAAGTTATATTTCCTAAAATAAAACTTACACATGCTTTTATTATTTCAGTAATATTTACTCTATCTACAACATGGAGTGATTTATCTATCCAGTAGAAACACATATGGCAATACTTGTATAAAATCAATGCACCGTATATAATCCTCATTCCCTTCCAAACACTTAAAATTAAGAAGAAATGTGTGACATATTTAGGTTTGGAAAGCAGGTTCAGGAATAGGACTTCAGAAGACAAAACGAAGAGAGGATATCATCTTGTAACAGTACTGTACCTGCATCTACAAAAGTTGGGATTGAATGTTTTCAGAAGAAGAGTAATTTCACTTATTGTACTGTTTATTTTCACTGAAGATTTTTGGGAGTTGAAGAAAGGGAAATGTTTTAGATAAAATCTTAGTTCTCTATGCTACATGAGAATGAGAGCATGAAAATTGGTTGTGTTGGAAAAACTACACTGACATGTAAGTGGTTTTCTGTAAATGGATTGGAGCAACTGTTCAGTTGTGAAGTAACCTTTAACCTTTACTCTCACCCATCGGTATTGAATATTTTAGGATAGTGAATTTCATGTGCAATGGAAACCTGAAAAAAAAAAAAAAAAAAAAAAAAAAGAAAAAGAAAGCTCTAAAANNNAAAAAAAAAAAAAAAAAAAAAAAAAAGAGAAAAGGAGAGCTCTAATATTTGGCACTAGTTTATGGTTATACTTCATTAAAAAGATCTGATTTTGAGCATTCAGCTTTTCTGCTTACCATATGATATAAACACCTGTTTTCTAGCAATGGACCATGTATAAAAGAGACTTTATCCAATTACCTGATGTGTTTACTGGCTCTGTTAAATCAGGATCTGTGAATCAGGTTGTGAATTCCTATTTTCCATCAATGGCAATAAAGATTAATGGGGATAGAATCATAGGGAAAAACTCACAGGGTCATGTAGACTGGTGTGTTCAGCTCTATTGATGGCAAATGTAAGTCTCTCACTGATAATAACTGATATTTCATTTGTCACTATTCTCTCTCTTTTTCCTTGATAAGAAGAAATATGAATAGTACTGAGCTTTGTTTTTCATCATTGAGCTTGATTAATCATCAGAGGGAAGGTAATTTAAACATAAGATGAGGTCACATAATTCAACTATTTCTGAGTAGTACTCAAACCATTAAATGAAACAAATGTGCCAAAAGATGCATCAGTATTTATTTTATATAGATTTAAAAGAAAAAAAAAAATGTTTCCAGTCCATCTTAGTCATAAACGCTGCACTAATAAAAAAACAAAACAGTCTGTACTCTCTCAACCATTAAAAAAAAATATAGCTAGGGAAACTAGAAGCCCAGCATATTTGGCAATTAATACACAGAGACATTAATTCAAAACTCATTCAATCTTTCTCCCATTATCACTATCAAAAGGTAATTTATGTAGGTTTATTTTTGTATCATTTGGTAATTTATGTTCTAAACATAATATGATCTTGAGAAATACCACTAACACCCAGACTCAGTATTGCTTGCAAATTTCTTTTCCTTTTTCAATCCTGCTTCATTTCTTTTTGACTGCCCATCAACTCTCTGTAACTCACAAAGTGTTGTCAGACAAATTAAACACACATAAGTATCACCATCCCCCTCACAGTCATGGGGGTCTAGGGCAATTAGAGTTTTCTTTCAGCCAAGATACTCATGAGTTTCCTCTTCTCTTGTTTCCACTTGCATGTTGCTGACACCCACAGAAATCCCCTGCCATCCCTCTGAACCCTCTCATCTTGCTGCTTAACCTAATACTCCTTCACAAATATCCACTAGAAGTACCTGAGTCTACCTGGTGTCACCTTAAGACAGCTGAGAACTCTCTACATCCTGAAAACCAGAAAAAAAGGCACATTTGAGAAGACAAGGTAGCTTCATGCAGTAACAATCTATATTCTATAACTATCTGTATTCTACTGCTCCAAACTGTGCAGACATGTGTGCTTTCCCTAGCAAGTTCAGAGAAAGCTGTTCAGGATCTAAGAGCCACAGCTTTTACTAAGATGGGATAAAAAAAATGAGGTAAAAATGACTGTGGGTTCTGGGATGAATTTGGTAAAAAACCTGGGAGCTGCTGAATACTGCAGAATGGCCCAAGATGAACTTCTGTCAGTTTTCCAAAAATGCCATTGCAGTTCAAAGTGAGAAATTACTTTTAAACTGGGCAGTGTATAGGCTCTTTTTCAGAGCACGTGTGAAAAACAATTGTTCACAGCAAAATCAAGATATATTTCTTCAAGGAAAAAAGCAAGAATTAGATTCTGCATGCTGCAGACTATGTAAAAGCCCTTCATTATTTCTTCAGCGTGGATATCCAGGCAAGGAATATATATTTTACTAGATTTCATGGATATAAATACGGCTTGTGTTTAGACCTACTACAAAAATAACTCATGTGTTATTACTAGTTTATAATTATGGGATGTCCATTCATGCATTTTCAGTTGTTTTAGGAAAACAGTCTAAGTGCCTCTGGAATTATACCTCTTCCAAGGACATTTTTTCACTCTGGTCCTATAGTGAGAACAAGAGCAAATTTTCATCTGTCATATTTAGGCAATGATCAAAATACCATGAAGGCCATAAGAATGAATTTGTAAAGTAAGTAATTTAGCTGCAAATCTACTATGTAAAATAACCTTTGAACTTTCAGAGGGTGTGAGACTGCTGCAGTTGCACTAGAGAAACATTTTTTTGTATTTTTGAAAGCATTTAAAATTGATGGCTGAGGAAATGTGAGGACAGAGAAGAATCCACAACTAAACTATGTTCTAAGAAAATTGCTACAAGGAACAGTAGTGTAGAAATATTTTCTAGATATCAGGATACCCACACACACTGCCTTGCACCAAAGAAAAAAACAACAGTAAAAGCATATATGATGTCCTCAATCAAAATGCACAAGGAAAAGTTAGAGAACAAGATCAAAAGTTGAATCTGTAAAGTTAGTAAGGTCTCTAATTTTGGACCACCAATATGTTCCTGTAGGCTTTAGATAGCCAAAAAATGTGTGTATCTGAATTTGGGTTTTGCTCACAGTCTGTGATATAATGGTGAGATAATGTTTTTATACATATTCTTGGTGTGAGGGGTGACTGCATCACTGTCATATATTGATTCATTTATGATTCTAACCTTTCTTCTGGAAGCTTAATTCTCTCAATATTTCCCAAAATGTACCGGAGCAAGTGTTCTTTGTCCTTGGAACATTGGTGGCTAAGTGTTTTTCTGGTTTTTTTTAATACCTGTGTAACTGTGACTGTATAATTCCTGTAAGTCAGAGCCAGTGCTAGAACAATGCGTGATGGTCTACAGGCTGGCATAGCCCTATTCCCAGCAGGAAAACATCTCTCCAGTCTGTTGTGTTTCTCCCTGTTGTCATGTCCAGGGCAATTGTAGCTCAAACATGCTTTTCAATAACAGATGGAAACAAAGGTGAAGAGGAGGGTAAAGAGTCAAAAGAAGTTAAAAATATTTTAATCTGACACAGAAGGATTGTACAGCTAAGATAAGGAGACAACACAATTTGAATAACAGAACCTGAGCAGCATCCCTGCCTGAAGGGGAATTTGCTCCATCTCCTTCCCAGATACGTATGATGCATGTCTGGTGATATTTGAATTTTAATTTGTCATTTCCTCTCTCTTGTATTTCACTGACAGAGCAAGCAATAATTATGAATATTGTGCCATGTAACTGACCATGTAAACTCTTTAATACCTTAACATCTGTTAGATGTACCAATATAATGTAGGATGTTCTGTGGCATGTAGAACTGTATTAAAAATTTGTGTGCCAAAGGCTTGCGCAGTCCTGTAAGGTTTGATTATGCCCTAATATCATGACAATATCTATATTACTATCTTACCTATCCCAATTAGTAATATTAATAGGTCTTCCACAATTTCATGCTGCCATTTTTGTGGCAATCTTTTGCTGATGAAAACATAACATATGCTATGTCCAACCTAAGTCTCAAACAGAAAGACCTACTTCAGTAGATCAATATGTAGCTATCATTCCTGGAATAACCATGATCATTTCAGTGAAGCAGATTGAATAAGAGCAGATAAGTTCACTAAGAAACTTTTGACTACATGATGCTTAACTTTTGGAAAAGCTGCTTCAGTATTTGTGCAAGTGCCAGAAGCAGCTTACAAAATCAATTGCTGTGTTTTCAAATCTTGTGGACAGACTGACAAGTTTGTGAAACATTTAGTCCAGAAGCCAAACAGATTTGCTCTGTGAGCCAAATAACCCCTTGAAGACTTTCTCTAGTATTTTTTAAATCCTGTGTTCTCATAAACTATTCCACATTATGCAAAGGGAATCTGAGCCTTTGCCCTCCCCTAATATGCCCATATAGGATGGTGCTGGGTTTGCTACAGCACATAATTAGAGGGTTGAATCTGGAATTTTGAATGATAGAAGGATTTAGATTATTAAATGCCTTGGGAGATCTATGCTGAATCCTTTGTGCTAAACTATAGAAAATACTGTCACAAGGCCGTCACGTATAAACACAGACTCTAACTCCAAATGCCAACTTCTGATGTTGATTTTAGAAGACTTCACCCACTGATTATATTTATTTGCTACTGGCCTTGCATTTGCTCATTCACACCAACAAATTCAGTGCAGCCCGGAAAAGGGCTGAATAAGGAGAGAGAGTTATGTAGTTGTCACTAGCTATCTTTACAGGACAAAAAGTAGAGCTTTTGTTCCCCTTTTCAGATTATGTGGATTTAGCAGTTGCCATGATAGTTAATAACACTTTAACAACATGCCTACAGCATCAGATATTTTTTGCACTCGTGTTACACGGACATGCTTTTTCTTGGCTGTTTGATGGGCCAGAAGCAGCATGTCCCCACTTTGCTTCACCTTTGCAACTTCTGGCAGCTGGCTAACAGAGCAGTGCCTTTGACCTGCCATCGTGCACTGCTTCCATCCTCTCCTTTGCCTCTCTTCCCTCTTGTAGTAACATTAATCTGGTTCTCCTGCCATTAACTTGCATTTAGTTTTGCATAATTTGCATAATTAAAAAATTAAAACACATGCTTAAGCACAGTGGGATGACTGAACCCTGAAATTGTTTCCTATGAGGTGAAAAAGTTCTTCTGTTCCCCTCTATATGATTTCATTACTTTCATGTCTGTATTCCTAGAGTAAAATGTATATATAGAGATAAAGGACTTTAAAATGGCAATGCTTGGCCTCAAGTCCTGATGTGTGGCATTTTTTTTTTCCTAGGGAAACATTGTCATTCAATGGAAAAAATCTACATATTATAAAAAAAGCCAAAAGCAGTCATACCAGACTGTGGGAGGTTGGATTGCAAGAGAATAGAGAAACTGCTGAAGGCAGTCTCGCCCCTGATAAATTGCAGCTCTGTGAATTACCAAAGAGTGGGAACAGCCTTGCCTTTAATAGGTCACAGCTATATCTGACGAGCATGGTTGTTATAAAAGAGTGTCTTGGGTGGTGGGGAGTTGAATTGGAGTCTGCTGGCTGTGCTGTGAGGAGGAAGAATCAGGTGGTTGTGCAAGGGACTTATGAGGTAAGGTGGTGTGCAAGGGATGAACCAGGTTAGGTGAGTGTGTGAGGGACAGGAAAGAGTTAGCCCATCATATAGAAGGAAGAAGGAGACAGGAGGAAGAGAGAAGCAGCTGTGTTGTATAGAGCTTCTTGTAGGGAACTCATAGACAAAAGGTATGGAAGTTTTTACTGTAGGATAAATGATTGCAGGTAGCAGTCAGTTTGAGTCCACCATATTAACTGGTGCCTTATGTGAGGAACTGGTGACAACATCAGACCTAACGTGTGTGACCATCCACTGCAAGACAAAAATATATTATCCTAGGCCAAAAATATAAAGTTATTGTTTCTGACTACCAGTATGAGTTGGCTGACAGACCCTGGTCTTCTGTGGAGAAAGTAAATTTGGTGTAGAACTACATAGGTGTGGCTACAATACTTTGGGAACCTATCACAACTACTGGGGTGTCTTTGGACTGGAATTGGAAGTTTTCTATTTCCATTGGTTGTGCAGGGTTTTATAGTACATAAATAAATGAGAAATTCCAAAGAGAAGCTAAAGACAGATTGATGGATAAATACTGTGGTAATTCTTAAGAAGTCATGTGATGAAGTGCCGTACCTGTCAGGCACATACCACCAATCTTAGCTGGAGGAAATCTATGAAACCTTACTGATGGAATCTATATGACTATATTATTTCAGCAGGTTTGTAATTACTTTTAGTTTACTTTGTAGATAATTTTGCTTTGCAGTTAATTTTTCTTAATCCCAAGAAGATACTGAGGACCATTTAGGCAGGGGAGAGAATTTTCCTCATACCCTCATCTCTTAGGAGTTAGAGGCTTCATCTTCTCCTGTCATCAGATTAGCAGTATCTGAAGGGCTTCTGATGACACCTACTGCAGGCTTTCACTTTAGGGTGAGGTGAGACATCCTTTGATGGTGCCTGCTCTCCACTGGTTATAGAAGAAATCTGGAACAGTAATTTTAGTCTGATGGCTCCCTTTAGAGCAACATACATTGGGCAAGAGCAAGGGAACTCAGGGTGTTCTCCAGCCCTGGCTGCAGAGGCACAGAGCTCCAGTTCCTTCTTCTGGAAGCTCTGGGCTATGGACCCATACTTGGGCCCCTTTCTCAGGGGACTGGCTTTAAACACAGCCAGCTGGCTTGCTGATTATACTACAGGTGCAGCAGTGGGTTCACAAGCACACACCACCCCCTGATAAAGCTGCAGCAATTGTTTGTGTTAATGAGGTTTTAAATTGCATCAGGAAACACAAAAGGTGTCTGAGAACTGGAGATGGAGAGATGAAAGAATGGTACTGTAATGATTGAATTTTACCTCTTCTCTCAGTGACCTTAACTCTTTGGATGAAACAACAAAGAATGGAAGCAAGCCTATATGTTATATTCAGTCTGTGGTGGCTTTGTGAGGCTCTCACTTTAAGCTGTGCCCCTAAATATGTTTTTGATTTACATTATGGAGAATGGTAGAGAATGCCTTTCTCATTTTGATCATGATGGTTCAATCAGATTTAGTTGCTACACAATGGATGCTTGTAGTGTTTGCGTTTCCCTGCACTGGCACATCTAATTGAAATGAAAGTAACTCCACATGGAGTAAGGGTATTTCTCAAGGGAGACTGCCAAGGAGAGAAAAGTATTTCTGCAGTTTCCACTGAATAAGGTGTTTGTGCTAGAGACATCTGGAAATGTCTCACTCTACATCCAGTTTATAGGATCAGAAAGATATGGCCTACTGAGTAATGGGAAAACGAGACACTAATTCAGTTTTTAAAGAATAGATGCTCAGGTTTTAGATTGCATTATTATATTCATCTGTTTCATTTTGAATCCTACAATAAAAAGCTTGCCAGATAGTTTAGTGTGATGTGTTTTGTCTGGGATGTTATCTCATCTGGTGTCTTGAAGCTGAAGTCATTTATTTAGACACTGGTACTTAGAATCAAGCTAATCTAATTTCCTTAGAAATTAGTGGTGCCCACCAATGCAGCCATGTTATATGGAACTAAAAGCTCTGCAGGTAATGTATATGCAATACACATTAGTGATGTTAAACAAATTGATGTGAACTATAATTCTACATGTCAAATAGCACTCAACAAACAAGCATTTGCAATAAATATGTCAATTTCCATAATTCCCTAATTTTAAGGAGTCATTCAACATGTATCCCAGGGCAGCACTTCTTCTCAAACAGAAATGACAGAGATGTAGATAAAGTAAAAAACATAATTAAGGACTGTGATAAAAGCCTGTGATATGACATTTAATAAGTGTCTGTTTTTCTGTCTATTCAACATTCTATTTTCCATAAATTATCTGATCAAGTATTTTTGTTGCTTTCCACAGAAAGTTATAATAAGCCAGAATGTTTGAAAAAGTCTACTTTAAGGCTTTCCAGGCAGTTAGCCTTGTCCCCATGTGTTACACAGACAAACAAAATGTGACAACTTTGATTCATGTTTCTATATCAGAGTGAAGAATTTAAGCAATCACAACTGAAGTGATGGAATCATTATTACACTGAATCTAGCAAGGGGACAAAAAAAGGCCCTATGTGAAAGAGAAAAGAATTTATTCCACGATGACAAGGTTAAAAGCAGGTTTGAAAGCTGAGCCTGTGATAAGGGAGAGCTTCCCTGAGCTTTTTTGCAGTTATCCAACAGTTATCCAGTGTCATGCAGAATAGTGACTGTTGAGTGTCTGAGCATTTTGTGTCACTGCATGTGTATTGGGTCTCACTCTTTCTTTCTAGGCTGTCATTCTTATAGCCAGCAGGAGAATTGCACTCCATGCGTGGCTGCAGTGAAAGTTTCAATTTCTGCCCAAACTCTGCCTCTCTGGTATGACTGGTAGACAGAAAGGAGGACAAGGGCTGTTATCTCCATGGGATTTTCCTGGCAGGAAGGAAAATGAAATAGTTCCAGCCACAATTCTTGTAAAGTTTTGGGAAGCTTGACCCAAGCCAGGCTTTGTGAAATTTTATTAAAGTTTTTACTTTAATAAAAATATTGCAATTTATATTAAAATATAATATTTCTCAGCACAGTGAAAAAACAGTCCTTCAAATGCTATGGGTAAACTGATTATTATGGGAAAGATTATCCCATGAACAAAGCATGTATCTATTAAGTCAAATGAAATTTAAATTCGTAACAATTTTTTGAGGACTGGCTAGCTTAATTCTGTGTTCCGGTTTCTGCTAGGATTTCTGGGAGTTCTCTTTTAGGCACCAGTACCATTCTGAAGTCAACATGTCTGACTGGGTGATGTGGAGCATGTGGAATAACTTGCTTTGAGTTAGATATGTCCTGCTTGTTTTGTGTGTCTCTGGTTCCTTCTGTAGATGTATCTTGCTGTATTTGTCCAGTCTACCCTTAAGCTCCTGTAAGTCTTGAAAATCCTGTGGCAGAATGATTCTTTCCTCTCCTGTTTCTTGGTTACTCTTTTCACCAGTCCTATATGGGCTGATGTTCCTTAGTTCTTGAATTGATTTTGGTGTTATATTTCCAAAACAGAGGATTACTTTCCAGAGAGTGCCACACTGGCAGCAGGCCTTACTTCAGTGACCTCATGCTTATCCCCACCCTGGGTGTATGTGGGGTGGGTGAAGAGGGCAGGGAGAGGGTAGAATATTCCAGACCTTTATACTGGTGTGGAGTGTGTGTCCTTGGTCACACTCTGACATGGCTTTCTTGTCTCCCTCAGCAGCATTAAGCCCTACAAACATCCCTGCAGGCATGACATCTGGAAGTTCAGTGCCCATCACCACCTCAGCTTTTGGAGGTGATGCAACAAAAATTTAGGGGTGTTACTTGAGTTCAGAAAAGAAATACCAAGGTTGGCTGCCAAGTTGGCGAAAAATAACATAAAGCAATTTTAAAGCTTTTTTCTATTCCTCCTTTCTACAGTATTTTTTTTTTAACTTGCCAATCATTCTTTTTACATTTGCCTGGTGATCTTGGCCTGTTGTTTTATCTTTTGAGTCCTTTTGCCTTGGTCATTCTCCTCAGGTGGAATGAATCATTCTATAAAGTACATTGTCTTCCCCACTTTTCTGCAGTGTTTCCTTTTATTTCCTCACTTCCAATAAGGAATTATGATTAGCCATTCAAATTACACTATGTGATATGGAAGACCACTTATGAATCAGATCCAAGAGTGTTTTTGTTGCTGCAGCTGTTGACTTATTTAGGATGGGATCTGGAAAGGTAACAGGGTAATAGTATCCTTTTTTTATTCCATCCAGCCATTTAAAGGATCTGCTTCCATAACTTTTATGCCACTCTTTCAGAGCTACTAAAATTTAAAACTCCTGTAGAAAAAAACCCAAAACTGTAATGGTCAGAGTCTACACGAGGTGGCAGTACTGATATCACATTGGTTTTGTTTTCTGGGGGCTTGCTGGATTCCAGAAAATCTCCTTGTAAATGAGTTGATTCATGTCAGAAGTGGGCAAGCTTGCAAACAGGTCCATCTGGTAAGCAGCTTACTATGTTTCTATATAAATAAAGAAGATCATCCAACTCTTTCAGGGTCACTCCGCCCCTCAGATCATGAGTGTCTGTTTTCAATGCAGAAAAATTCAGATGCAATGCTCCAAATGCATAACTGAGCACATCCTGCCTGGTTAGACGATGATAGGCAACTGCAATGCCTGACAGCTTGGGGCAGAGTGAATCAAGCCTTGTAGAAAACAAGGATTTGCTAGGCAATCTTTCCAGCTCCACGGACATGAGGGTGAAATGTATTTCTGTTAGAATGAGCCCCAGAGAATAGGGCCTTAGGATAGGAATTACCTGGGTTTTAAGCCATCTACCAACAAAAGAAAAAGTATTTTAATCTCATGTAGGACTCATTTCATGTTTTCATGAAATATTTCAACTTCATGGATTAAAATTTCTACATTAGAATCAGATACTTGCAATCAATAAAGTCAATGGACAAAAATGAAGCCAGTGTTCTGGTGCATTTTCTTCTCCTCCTGTTTTCTTATTTTTATGCCAACTTTCTTTTCTCAGATGAGGTTTTTATTTCTACTTTTTAAACAAATGACCCAGCCAGGGAGACCGAGGACTGTATTGCACCTAAAAATACTTTAAATGTATTGCAACAAGCAATGGAAAATCCTGTTCATTTTTCCATCCTTGTTTTACTTTGTTTCTGTGGAGAAAAAAAATTAAAAAATCTAATTCCGAGGCTGATCACTCAAAGAATTTTTTCCTATGCCTCTTGCTGTACCAGCAGCGTATGGTTTGGGAGACAGAAGGAGGTCTGGGCCTATGAGCAGTAGAAGTGGAATGTGTCACCTCATGTGGGATATACATGAGGTGTGTCATTCTTTGTAGCTCTGAGAATCAGGGACTGCCCCTGATTCTGTGAGTCCCAGCTTCAAAATGCAGTTGTCCAGGGATCATGTCCACTGTACTGATCCAGAGGGGAGCCCCAGGCCTGTGCTGTCCTACATGTGTGGTGTGTGGAATGGAACTCAGCCATCCAAGTTTTAAAAGTCTGCCCTGGGCCAGATCCTAGCTCATCTGCTTGGTATCCTTGAGCAGCCTTCCTACTGCTCCGTCCTATCTGTTCTTCCCTGGATATTCCATGTTGGAGAAGGACATTTCTGTGGGGAACAGATGATGTTTTTGGACTTGTCAACTCAGGTCATTGTTGACAGACTCTTGGCTACCCTGAGAATTAACAGGAAAGCCCAGCAAGTGGTAACTCACCAGAGCTGCTTCCCAAGGCTGAGGTTCTGCAGCTGTGAACTAAGTCAGCCAGCAGGAGTATGTCTCCCAGAGGAGAAGCTTGGGAACAAGATTATCAGGAGGGACATGCAGATGGGTCAGGGCAGTGCTGAGGCTCTGATTTGAGGAGATGGTGCATTCTCTTAGATGCCTGTGTTTTCTACCTCTTTAAAGTTCTCCAAGGGTTTTTTGGTGGTTTTCCTATCTCTGGAGCAGTTTTAGGGTAGAGGCAGACAAATATAAGGGGAATTCAGAGAAAAAGCCCCAGACCTTTGCAACTATTTGGTATCCAAGCTTCCATTGAAGTCAGCTAGATATGATCCTTTACAACCTTTTCATAATTTGGGCATGATAACCTTTACAGAGAATTATTATATGGCTATAACTAGAATCCAAAACTAAAAAAAATAGCTTTCATAACTTTTTTTGAAAGATGGAAAGGAAAAGAATAACTTAAAAATAATTAGGTGGGATATTTATATTTTAAGGCTTCTGTGTTGGTGCAGAGAAAATAAATGAAGCAGTGTAAGAGAAGCAAGCTGGTGTTCTGCTACTTACCAGAGGAGAGGGAGAGCACCAGGCTTAGCAAGAGCAGGTATTCATGCTTTCACTTTAACACCTGCCACCTACTAAAGCGGCTCTTACAAGTCCTGTCAGACTAAAAGACAAGGACCAAATAAAGAGTGAGATCCTTTTCTGTCCCTTTCCTATATTTTCCTTCTAAAACAAGGCTTGTTTCTTGAACATAGTAACCTGAATTCTTTAAAATCTGTGCTCTGAATAATGACCTGAATTCACTGGCTCATAGAGCCATGTTTCATTATAAATGGAAAATGACCAGATAGCTGGACTGGCAGGCAGGGAGCAGACACCATTTTCATACATGAAGTGTTTTTACAGGATCTGTGAGTAAAGCATATGTTATGTTAGATAGTTTTCAGTCCCAAAGCCATTTGCTAACCTAGGTTTCAATCAGTCTTTGGCTGCAGCAAATGCACTGAGGGCCTGGCTGAGTGATAAAACAAGATGATGTCACTCTCCTTCACATCTGCTGCTCTTCTTGGAGAGTATCTAAATTCAGCATGATTCATTTGAAAAATTGTGGTTTTCTGAGGAACAATGCACTTAGAAAAAATGCTGAAAGGACTGATTAAATGGTTTGAAATCACTTTCCCCTTGTGCTTTGGTGGTCACTTGCAAGGGCGAATGGCTTAAATTTGAAAGTGAGTAGGTTTAGTTTAGATAGTAAGAAATTCTTTGCTCTGAGGTTTGAAAGGCACTAGAAAAGGTTGCCCAGAGAAGCTGTAGATGCCCCTCCTTGAAGGTGTTCAAGACCAGGTTGCCTGGGGCTTCAAGCAACTTGATCTAGCAGAAGATGTCCTGCCCATGGCAGGAAAACAGATGTGTTCAGTGGTGCCAACAGGGTGGTTGGAAACAAATTATATTCAAGGTCCACTTCCAACCTAAACCTTTTTATGATTCTCTTATCGTCTTATCCAAGGAAAGAAGGGAAATAATGTTTTCATTTTTATTTTATACAAGTATTATAAAAGAGCTGAAATAGCAGCCAGGAAAAGGATAATGTATTATTCATGCACTTATTTAATCTTTTCATTGTTGCTCAGACATTGAGGTGATCCAGTATTTAAAGCTATTTGTTTCCAGTCTGCTTTTGCAGTGGAAGATTTCCTTGGGTTTGCAGTTACCAGAATGCAAAGGAATTCAACCTGCAGCTAAGAGAGTGGCTGGGAAACAAGAACTACTAACCTGTTATCATTCCCTCTGAAAGATCTCTCACCTTAGAACAGACATTTTAGATAGCTGGTGTGGGTAGCTACTCTCCTCACTCAGATTCTTTCATCCCTGGTTCTCATCTCCATGATGCTGAAATATAGAGCTGACAAACACTAAATGAAAACATCCTGCTTTGCTAAATTAATGACTTGTGTGCTGCTGCATGCGTTATTTATCCACAAGTGCCACCGATGTTATGACTCGTCTCCTGGTGGAAAATTTGGACAGGGTTCCAGGTGTGACTCTGGTGCTGACATTAGCCTTGCAAAGCTGTCAACAAGCACACAGTGTTTCTCCTTGTAGTATGCTACCTTGTAAAATATAGCATGTTAGAGCTCCTTTTATTTACACTGAAAAATGTTTAATTCTGAATTGTGTCTACGTCCTTAAAAATACATTTTCAAAGCATCAGAAAGTACAACTTGGGATCAATATGAGAATTGACAAACCATTTTGTTCTTAGGGCAGGACAAAATGAAACATCTAACAGGTAAACTTGAGCCTGTGAAAATGTTTGGCAAAGTCTACTAGCAAGTGCAAAATGTACATTACTGAATCACGAAATCAAATTCATCTTAGTCACATGGAGACTTTGTGATTTTTTAAAAAAAGTTTGTTATTTTGGATAAAGTAGTGATGGCAGCCCTTTTTACATTAAAGTGAGAAAATTACTGTGAACAGAAAGGAAAATTCTTATTCCCTGGGCCTGCCAGTGTGAGCTATTGCAGAGATACATCAGAGAGATTGTAGCAATAGGAATTCCTGCCTCCCAACACGGGTGTGTTATGCAGCCACCGTGGTCAGTCCAGCCCCTGGTGCATTGGAGATTGCTTCCTCCTGGAATAGGTGCCAAAGTGGGCCTGCATTTCCAGGTTATGTAGAGACAGCCCATCTCTGAACTGTGTTAAAGCATTAAGCACAAAAAATCTTAAGGGGTAAATTTGATAAATAGTCTGAATTGACCAATTTCAGCTGAATTTTCTTTTTTTTTAAAGAGAGCTTTCTGAGATTCAGAAGGAATTTAAATGCAATAAAATATTCAATACAAAAATGTCAACAGAGTTATAGACTGCCATAAACAAAGTGTTGAGAAAACACTTCATTTTCTCACAGAAATGAAAACGGTTCTTTTCTCTGAGGCATAGTAGAAGTATTCAGGTGTGAAAGAAATAGTAATCCAAAACAGGGCAATAGCAGGATAAATTTAGCTGTGACAAGATGATTGCCTTTTGCCTGCATGTTGCAATAGGTAAAAATAAATCAATCAAGTTATACAACTGGTCAATCACTGAAAAACATGTAAAAGTACCTAAAATTGTTTTTCCACTTATAGCCACAGCAGGCACAGTTTTTGCAGAGCTGAAATGGTCTGCACTCTACTATGTGCTTTCAATGCCATGAGCTAGGTAAACAACTACAACTTTTTCCACATTAAATTTATGAGAGAATTCATACATCTGCATTAACACCTGGGATTCAGTTTGAGGTTAGGGCTGCTAATGTTCCTGTTTTCATATAGGTGCCTGTATGTGTGCTGGCTGCCTAAGCTTCCTTACCAGTCAATGGGAATTCAGTCAGGATAGTCACTGGAAGTTTGAGAGCTCTTCAGGTGAAGAAATGATGCTTGCTCTGGGTCAGCCGAGCAGCTTAGGAGAAGGCATTGGCTGGGAGCTGGTTTTAGCTATCTAAACATATGCATGCAATACAATTTGGAACGTGTCAAAATCATTATTCATGACCTCCAGAAGGATCAATTCATGAAGGCATGAACCTACCAGACCTGTGTGGCTCCCTTGGAGAGCAGAGGACAGATCATTGCGGACAGCTATGTTCAGGCACCTGTCCTAACTCCAGTGACCACAACAACTTCTAAGTGTGCTTCACATTTTATATGTGACTATGCACATCCCTTCACACACGGGCATCCATGCATGCAACATAAAGTGTAGATGTATATATAGGCATGTGTAGGTATAATTGTAGAGATGGATGCAGGTGGAGGTTTATGTGTACCTATGAAGGGTTTTCTCAGTATGTAGCTTGATCATATACATTTATACAAACCTGTAGGTGCTTATATGTGTACCTAGATGGGACTATATGTAGGTGTACATATAGTGTACATGTACTGGTTTGCTTCTAAACACGCTGCTTAAATTTTGCTTCTTGATCCAGAGCAGATGCTGAACCCAAGAAGCTATTTTCTTTTGCCTTCATGGAAGCATAGTTTCCCAAATGAAACCAGTGGTACATGGAAAAAATCCCATCTAATGCCCCTTTTTTCGCTTGGTAGTGCTGGGGGCTGCCTAAAGAGCTAGTGCTTGTGGGTTAACAGTGAAAAGATTTTGAGATTAACCACTTTGAAGTCACTTTGGAAGCTGTAATATTAGATTGTACCAATTCACATTTTTGAAATTGGCAGCCCACCTCCCTACTGCTCAGTGCCTTATAGATTCATCAGACTTTTTTTCTCTGCTCTCCACATTAATGTGTTAGATGTGTAGCATGACTGGGCAGTCCAGTGGGTCTGTTTATGTTTCTTTACAATATCAATTCATTTCTGCAGGCATGAAACCTCTCCCTCTCCCTTTCCCTCTCCCCATTATTTCAAAAATTTGTCACAATTTACATATATAAATATATTATCATCTCTGGTAACTATTTCCTCATTAAAGCACTTCTCCCCATCCGCCCAGAGTTTATCTGTACCCTAATGATCTTCTCTGGCTCCAATGTGAATAAATGAGGAATTCCACTTACTCCTTCAGGAGCAGGAACTTTGGCAGTTATGTTTACTTTCAGTAATGAGCTTTAATTACTTTAGCAACTGCAAGTATTTGACTGAATTTCCACTGACTGCACACAGCATCTGTACTGGTGGGACTGTACATGCTCTCTGATCTCTGCCCAGGGCTCCCTAGAACACGGTAACAGCTGTATTCCATTAGTCTCTAAAGCATTAAGCAAGCAAAAGCCCTCCAGGTTTACGCCAGTAGATTTAAACTAGTACCTCTCACCTTTCATTTCAAGTAGAGATTGAAACATCCTGGATACTGCTTTGTTTCTCAAGTGAGATAATGGTTAAAATCAGTCAATGCAAACAATCTCTTCACTTCATGGCTTCCTCTGACTTTTAAAGAGACTCTGTCAATGCTGATTTCTTAGCAGTAGTCTCTGGACTGATTTTATTGATACTTTTGGGTATAGTGAGTCAAATGGCCTTTCTAGAAGTGTTTGCCCCATAAAGTGTATGCTATAGACAGAAATTCATCAGAGATATCTTTCCCGACTGAATTACAAATGATTGTCAATACTTCAGGAGGTAGAAAGTTAAAGCTTATTGTAAGATTCGGCTACATTGTCTTCTTAAAGATGCTGCTTAAAACTGTGACAGGAGATGCTTAAACACCTCTTCCCCCTGCCATATTATTTGCAAACATTTTCTTCTAGCATGCATGAACTAGATAAAAGGATGGCTGTTTTTAAAGGGCATGCACTCAAAGGCTAGGGAATGTCAGAGCTGCAGCTGAATGTTTAGCTTTGCACTTCTGGAGATATTTTTCCTCCCTTACTTTTCATTTGCAAGGTCTGTGACTATCCTTTGTGACTACTGGTCTTCTACAACCTGAACCACAGCTCTTGGATCATCTTCTTCAGCATGTCTGGGAAGCACTGAACCTGTGAATGTGTCAGCAGGGACCCTGCCTGTGCCTGCATGCTGTGCTCCCAGAACAGTCCTTGAGAGAGTAAGGAGCAATTGTGAAGCAGTCCTACCTAAACACGAGTTGGGAATGCTGGTAATGAGCTCTGCAGGTGCTGTGCTAGATTAGCCTAGCTCTATGTAGTCCTTGGTGTGGACAGACTGTCTTTTAGAAGGGATTTGTGGGACAAGGTTTTATGACTGCTGTGGGCAGCTGAGCTACCTCTGCCTGAGCTAGTTTGGGTAATGAGAAGAGTCTTTATAGAAAGTCAGACAAACTGTTATTTTTGCAGAAAAGTCTGAAAAAGTCAGAAAAGGGAGAGGGACAGGAATGAGCCCTGGGAAGGATCAAGGAAAGCAGAATTGTGGTGTGGCATCCATTACAGAATCCAGAGAAATAATAGCTCCTGGCTAGCCTGTCATCTCCAACAGCTAAAAAATTATCAAATCACAAATATCCCTTTGAGGTGATTAAAGATTAAATGGAACAATAACCACTTAATGGTTATATAATGGACTATAGCCATCTCTCCTCCCCTTTCCCACTCTCTGCACATAGCCACACAGTTCTAGGTGAATGCCAGAAGGGCCAGGTGTCCTCCCTTTCCATCCTGCCACCACCATGAAGTTTCAGGATGCCTTTCAGTGGTCTCCTGGAGTTTTGCAGCTGTGCGTTATGGCTTGTGAAGGGAATTGGCTGCATAACACACTTTGGCTCCTCAAACAGTAATTACTTCAGTGGAATTATTAGCACAAAGGAAGATTTCTCAGGTGAATGAGGACAGCACAAACATGCTAGTTATATTTCTGTGGACTATAAATAGAGGCCAATAATTCATGTAACGAGTCCTTCCAGTGAAAGCCTCTTCTTCCCTGCTTTCTGAAGAGAACTTATGGGGAGGGAGAATAGTTTCTACTCATAAATATATTTGCACAGAACAATTAATGTGCTGCAGAAACTGCCACAGAGATAGTCAAACAGAGATTTTTCAGAGAAGAGTTCACATGTATTTTTGATACTATAAACAAAGGTTTTTGGTGACTGAAGAAGGAAAAAAAGGTGAGATAATCATCTGCTAAGACTGACCAGAATGTACGTAATTTAAAAAAAAGAAAAAGAAATCCAGCCCATAATACCTTTCTTTTTATTATTGCATATATGAAAGGAATACAGTGTTCAATTCACAAAGGTACTGGAAGAAGTCATGTAGCATGGTCTACGCTTCTTGGAAATCTCATCCATGATGAGCGAGAGCTGGGTCCCCAATCAGATCTTCTACCCTTTTGCCTGAGGCTGTGATTTGACATGATAGTGGGTATGACAGTGGGTTTGGTGAGAATGCTGCACATTCCCAGCCCTTTAAGTGCTCCAGCAGTTGATCTGTGACAATCTGTACAGTCATAGTGTTACTGGAATCAAGGATGGCTCATGCAGAAAAATCACCTGGAAAAAAAAAGAAAGAAAAGAAAAAAAAAAAGCACCTGATTGTTTTTCACACTAATACAAATAGGCTATTACAGTGGTTCATGGCACACCTGGGTGAGAAGACAGTAAGAAGGACTGAACAGATTTAATTTGTAATTAATACTTTATTGCTTCAATTACAATCAAGCGTGCCTCTATGTGTATTGATTTATTATTTTCCACTCCAAGAGAAGTTTATGTGAATGGAAGTCATGCACTGTTTGTCAGACAGAGCCTTATATTCACAGCAAGACTAGTAATTGAAATAATGATTCCCTACTATTATCATATTTACTTAGAGCTTCAGAAAAAAAATCTGTAGAGATGTGGGACACTATTACTGCCTAAAACCAGATATATTTATAAAAGGACAAGGGAGTTGAAGTTTTTGAGAAGTTTCTCCCAGAAGAGCAAAAAAGTATGTGTGGCTATGGGATGTAGCACGTCTTTAATTCTACGTGTGTCCAAACCAGCACAGAAGTGCTTTTGAAATGTGTATTTGTATGTTTCCTCTCTTCTTTTCCAAATGGTCACATATCACCAGAAGTTTTGAAACCATTTACAATTAATCTCATAACTCCCAATATTTAAATATGAGTTCAAGAGTTTCACTGATTGATTTGACATGTCTTGGGAGACCCACTTACATTAAACCAATATCTAATTTTTGCAATTGCATGGAACAGCAATCTGGAGAAACAGAAAACACATGGGGCAATTAGAACAAAAATATTTTTTGTTTTCTAATAGATGGCCAAAGATGGCCTTATGCTCTGGAATTTGATAACTAAGTGAAAAAAGTAATAATAATCAATACTAAAAATAGCTCTGATATTAGATATTTTAAATTATAAGTTTCAACTACATTTAAAAAATTAATTTTGTTCAAGAAAGTTACAAATGCACATCCAGGGGAAATCATGCTGCCCAGAGTTGTGATTTTTCTGTGAAAGCAAAGGAGGATTTTAACAAGAACTAGTCAGAATCTGCCAGTTACATTAAATTCTGTGAAATATTTTATCTCCTAAACTGTTATTTCATGTTTAGTTAGGATTCAGTTGCATGGCTGGTAGTCAAAGAGAATAGCTAGAGATAATTAATCTTCCATATTCACCCTCTAGAATAACAGGATCTGTGTACTGTGATACAGTATAAGGAGTGCATTCCTTTGTCTTATGCAGAAGACATCCAAATAAAATATCACTTTTTCTTTGTCTAATATCTTCCTCTATTTTATTTTTTACACTGAGTTCCTCTTCCTTCTTTTTTTTTTTTTTTTTTAAACTGTATTCTCAACTCATGGTGATTTCACACTGCTTTATCTTCTCTGACTTTGGAAGAAATGCATCTGAGTTACATGGGTGCAATTTACTGGGAATGAAGCCCATTACGGATAATTAACTGTAGTGCATTGTTATAACTCTTTTTATTTAAGAGTTTTTTCCCTACCTTTCCCCAGGGTGTGCTCCATCTGCTCCAGGATAGGAGGTAGAAAGAGAAGCTATTTATTTTTCATGTTTTTAAAGGCACAGAGGGCATGAAGAAGGTTAGTTGGGTCCCACTGCTGTGAGACCTTTTTTTCCTATACATTTCTTTCTGGTACTGTCTGGATTGCTGAGGCATAATTATTGTGGCCAAAGACAAGGTCATCCTGGAGATCAATAAGCCAATAGAAAGAGGCTGGGAAACCATGAGAACAGATTAGACATTTAACTGAGGCATGGACATCATTCCCCCAAATCCTTCCTGAGACTTCTGTGGGCAGCCTGAATCCCTGCACAATCTTTCTGCAGGCAGTGAGACACGATGCTCAGTGTCCAAAGCCACCAGCTCAGAGTCCAAAACCCATCCCTCCCTTTCCTCGGTGTGACAGATGCCCCGAGGCATCTCTTTATACCATGCAGCTGCTGTTTGCTGGGTTTGTCAGGGCACACCCTCAAGTATTTTCACTCTCACTCCCTTTGTTCCCCTGCATCATTCATTTGTATAAGAAAACATCTTGAAAAGTTTCTCAGAAGCTGGCTTATATGGTCAGACTCATGTCTGACCTTTGGGACTTGGGTGCGTTGTGGAAAGTGAGTGTGTCAAAGCAGCTCTCTCGGGGTGGGTGTTGGTTGCTAACTTCAGCGGCCTGAGTGAGAAAATTCCAAGGCTTTTGCCTTTGCCTTAATAACAAACATCAGCTTCTTTTTAAGTCTGTTGGACTGAACACAGAAGAAAGGCAAAGCCCTGGAAGACAAAGCCCTGAGAATTAATTTGGACACACTTTTCGTACATTTGAAGCAGGTATAAAGCATTCCAGAATTTCTCTTGCATGTTGGTTTCCTGTAGTTGATTTACAGGCTGTGACAGAAAATCCATTTCTGTTCCTGTAGATGCTAAATTCATTACCTTGCCACAGAATTCAGATTCTCCACTTCTCCTTGAACTTCAGCTTGTTACTATGGCAACCAGTGCCAGACAATATATTTTTTTCTTCTCACTATTTTCCTTTGGCATGGTTGCACATTGCACTAAAAATAGTATACTTTTGCAATATTAATTAAAAAAAAACCAAACAAAAATTACTGATTTTTATTAAAAAGTTTCCCCTAGACTGGGATTTTAGGATATAGATTATATATACAGAATCAGTCTGATTAATCACAATAAAATTAAAAAAAAACTTTATAAATTAGCAGGGCATATTTTCCTTACAGTTGCACTTAAAAAGCTTTCCCCCCCCCCTTTCTTCCCTCAAACCTTTCAACAGATGGACATTTTAGGTTACAGTAAAATGCTTTTTGAAATTGATTGATTTTTTTTCTTCAATAAATAACTGGTCACTGTTCTATGTTTCAGATGCTGACTCCTCTCTACAGTTGTCAGAAGTATTGAGGGATTAGCTTGCCAGTAAAAGTCCATGCCATTTTGAACTTGTCTCTCTCTGAAGTCTTGTTAAAATTCCAAATTGGTTTCTGAGGGGAGAGGCTGCTCTTTGCTGCAAGAAATCCAAGGAATGTCAGGAGGATGGAAATGAAATCAGTCAATCAATAGGTTGCTCGTGCTTTCCTGAATGAGATGGAAGACTGTTAAACTAAGGTAAGTATTAGATGATTAGACTGTTTGGCGGTACCTTGGCCAGAAACATCAGAGTGTGTATAAATGAACAGAAGGTATTCAGGAATTCAAGGTTTCAAAATAATGAAATTTGGGCTAATTTAGTAGCAATGGCTGACATACACTAATTGAAAAGATGCTTGTCCATACTTATAATGCTGTGTTCAGCCTTTCCTTATATATGTTTGTATAAAACAACAGATTATTAGCAGATGAGTGCATTGCATGAGCCTGAGACTCCTACAGGGAATTACACTGAAAACACCTATGTAAGAGAAGTGTTTAAGTGGCAAAACTCTCAGTAAACAGGGGTTTTTTCCTCTCCATGTAGAGCATGGAATTATGTTACTCTGCATCTACCTTTCCACATGTCTTCTGTGAGTGTTTAATCTTTCAGCTGGTTTTACTGCACCATTCTTACTACAGTGCATAAGGGGGAGACAACTGCTAATAAATGGATTTTCTTGACAGCTCCCTCAGATGAAAGCATACTGATGATATCCAGGCTTGTGGATATGTCATCTAAATGACTTAAAGCCTAAACTCTACAAGATAAGTAATCCAATCTGAGAAGTCCATGGATTAATTTGCAGAGCTTTTATATTTTTGTGTTGCACACCCAGGACACAGGTGTTAATCTGCAGTTACAGTTGCAGATTAACCCTTTAACATAGCTTAATTAGCAGCACAGCCCTGATGACTCACAGAACACGACACACCATGTGCATTAACTCAGGTGGGAATCTTGTAGGAAAGTTGTAAAATGATAATGAACTGAAAGTTCATGCTAAAATAACTTTTAAAAGTGTATAATTGATGTCAGTGTATCCTATTTAGTTCTGGAAGTCCATAATTTTTGATTACCTATATATGAAGCTGTAATATTACTTTAAGTCTTTGTTAATGGTTACATCCTATTTTTTATTTCCTTTTTTTCCACCCAAGCACTGTATTTAGTTGCTGGTGAGAACAGGATGAACAGTGACAGCACAGAACAGACAAAATGGAATATTTCTCACCTACCACTTGACATTCAAAGATTAGACCTCTAAAATTGAAGCATGCATATCCCTTGGCAGTAGATGAGGAAAATTCTGTTCTTCAAGGTGCCTTACACCTGACATCTGAAATAAGTTGAAGCAAGAATAAGGTCTTTGCTTTCCATTTATCCTTTTGAGTTTACCATGAGCATCACCTTTTTTCCCCCATGAGGCAGAAAGATGTCTTTTAGGGCAGATTTTATACTTCACATATTTGGGCCCAGATTCCTTAATCTTGACCCTCTCTTATTTTTCATTACTCTATAGTGATACAAATATGTGACTGGGTCATTTTTGCACAGTCATTTGTGGGAATGTTTGCATATGAAATGAAAATTATAAACTTTCCTGGAAAGAGACAGCTTCTAGGCCTTTCAAGTACTTACATTTCACTAGCAGTTATATAGCTCATTTTTGTTCAATAACCATCCTGAAATTGAATGTTCCAGAGTTTGACACTATTCAAATAAATGCCACTGAGAGCAGTACATCTGGTTTCAATAACAACAGCAATAATTTCCAATATTTGTTTTCATAATGAAGGACCAGAGTCCAACAGCATTACTGGTGAGACGAGCACTGAAAGTGAGAAGGGCATATAATTTATTACACATACAAAAACTATGTTAAAAGAACATTATTAAGGTTGTAAAGTCAAACACTTGAGACTTAGGAAATGCCAGAATTAAGGTGGTCTGTGCAACTTTAATTTGACCTCGTCAGTGTATGCCTCCAGATAGTCTTTAGTTACATGAATGTATGTGATTTCTCTCCAAGACACCCACCTCAGTCAGTGCACTGAGAGTGTAAGTTGCCCATTTAAGGAACAGCAATGCAATAGTTCTTTTCCTTCTGGTGTCTGGCATGTGATACTTTTGCTCTGCACCACGCAAACCTTGCTCTGAAGGAGAAAATGGTTCATTTCCTCCCATACAGTTTTCCCTTTCTCATTACTGCTGCAACTCATTTCTTTGCAGCATCACTACTGTAGAAATCTGTGTCTGTGTTAGTGAATCTATGTGATAGGGAGGAGGCTAATGACCTAATGCTCATACTGTGGGGGATTTGCTACATCTTTTCAGTGTACTTTGAATACCTGTGAGCAGTTGGGGGACATTAGGTAGAGGCATCAGCAAAGCAACTTTCCAGTTTAATCTCACCCAAAGAAAATTAACCCGAGTGCTGCAGAAGAGTGCAGGAATGCAAACCAAAGCACAGCAAGTGGGAATGACTGGGAGATCCTCTTCAAAACCACACTGCAGCTCAGACCTAAGAGGCTGTGTTAGGCACATCCTGTGAGAGGACCATCTGTTTTACAGATGGAGGAACCACACACACAGACGTTAGAGCAAAAACATGAACTAATTTTGGGTGTGAATGTGAGATTACAGAAATTTAGTTCCTTCAGATTTATGAGTTAGAGCAGTCCCTTCTCTGACGTTGCCTTGCTGCAGTCATAGGCCCGTGGACCTGTTATTTTCCTTAGTCTTTCATCCCTTTTTAAATTCAAGCTGACCACTCACTGAACTCTAAAATCAGTAAGTCCTATAGCCCACTTCTATATTAGAAAACTACACACAGCCAGGGCAAGGGTCATAGCACAGCTTGCCTCCGCACAGCTTTATTTCCTCTCTGCCTCTCAGCAGTTCCAGAAAGCATCATCCATATTGCTTACTGGGTACATACTCTTGTTCATATTCTCCTCAAAGTTGTGAGTGACCAGCTATTCTTGTTGGGACTATTTCCTTGTCTTTGGCATGGATAACCATGCAGTTGCCATAGAGCAGAGACTGTAACTCTGTTTTCTTCCCTTACCAACATCACATTTCCCTATGGGGAATGTGAGCTCATACTTTTTTCCATGTCCACAGAGCTTGAAATAAATCCAGCTGTATATAGCCAGGAAATTCCAGCACTTGGTATTTCCATTTCCTTAAAACATTCAATTTGTTTTATCTGCATTTAATTTCATCTGGAGGTTGGGGCTGACAAGTTGCTGATCTGTAAACTTTGCTTGGTTTCATCCCCAGAGCACCATGAACTTTCTCTGTGAAGGACAGATACATGCTCGTTAATACCCATGCAGCTTGCACATTCCTCATCACACATGTGGGAACATGGATTTTCTTGTCCCTCTTGCACAGATCCTAGTGGTACCAATGAAAGAAGAAGAAAATTACTTCTTTATAATCTAATCGGTGCATTTGCTGCCACATTGCTCCAGAACAGTAGCACATCTGATACTACTTTGAGTTTGGACTTGACTTTGGACAATCAGTCACATTTTCCAAATGTCCATTTATGAAGTATGCTGATGTTTAACAGGTGGTAAGAATCGCCTATCCTAAAACAAACAACAAGTAGCACATCTTATTAAATTACATTGCTTCAGCTCTACTGAGCTGCTTATTTTTTGATCAAATATCATAATGCTAAAGTAATGACTAAAAGGATATTGCTAGAAACACTTTCTTGTCCTGCACTCTGTGGAAAATGTTCAATTAAGTGAAAATCTTCCTGTCTACAAACCACAGCAATAAACCACCAGCACTATTTTTCATAGTGGATCATCATGCCATATGGGTTTTAAATAAAATATATGACCTAGTCCAAACCTTGGCTATTGCTCTTATCTATCATTTGTTATAAAGACAGAAGACATGTTTGAGTTCTCTCATTAAACAGAATCCATTCCTGTCTTTAGGTTATTGCTCTTTCAAAATCACATCTATCGCATTCCCAATTGGTTTTAATTATCTTTCTTGCTTTCTCTTGCCCAATATATTTTTTTTCCAAATGTTTTAAATTGTTTTATCTTGACGGCAAAGCATCTTGCTGGGCATGTTTATTGAAATATGCTACTTAAGAAGCTAATTACAGGGTAGATTATATTTTTCTTTTAGCAAATGCACCTGACTATTTTAATTTCTTGGCAGAAAGAAATAATTGTCTTAAATGCCATACCATGTATATGTGTGTGATCTTGGTGAATAGATGCTAAGGTTCATGACCCTGCTTTGCTATCCCTTAGATAAGGAAGGACCTTTAATCAGTTTAGAAGGAAAGCTTACATATTTCATAACAGTAACAAGGAATTAGAAGATTATTCAGAACTGTTTTGTGAGAAAGATATATAAGGAAGAATCTGTATAAAAATTTAACAACTTGGGCTAGTTTCCAATCTGATGTAAAGCTGTGTGGTGTGGAAGACTTAGTCAGAATTTACCAAGATTTACTCTGGGAAATGTGACCCAGATGGCTTTGTTTCCTCATGTTGTTCCCTCTTATTGGTCTGCTCATTTTCCAGTCAGTTTTACCAGCAGGTCTTTCTAAACAGGCAAACGCAAAACCAACCAGACTGGAAAAAAAAAGCAGAACCTTAACGCGCCTAATGAGAGCAGCTGAAGTTATTCTATGGCTTAAGATGAAGATGTATGGCAAATGCAGACCAATAACATAGGGATTGGAGAGGACTTAACATCTTTTTTTTTCTTTTTTTTCTTTTTTTTTTTTCCTGGTGGTTTTCTCTAAGTCCTGCTTCTTTACATTTTTCATTCTAAATAGGAAAGAAAATTCCCTTTTCTTGCCCAGACCACTTAATCAAGAGGACCTTAACTGCTATTTAGCACATCTTCAGCAGCTGAAGGAGATCTCAATGCTACATAAGTAAAGAACAGGAAAGCTAATGGTGAGAACTTTCTGGAGCTTTAAGTGACAGTATTTTTACACAAAACAAATGGTCGCTACCTCATACTCTGGGTTTCATACCTGCTGTGTTGAGCTTCCTCCATTTTATTAAAATAAGTGTGTCTAATATTTTTGGCTTGTCTGGTTTTAATTTTCTCATGTGTTAAGTTTCAAGAAACATAGAAGCAAGGACAAAATCTGATTTTTTCTATCAAAGTGTTTGCCTTTTAGGGCTAGGTTCAGACAGCTTACTTTAGGTGCTCAGTTCAGATGTCTTGCAGCCTGAAAAGGAGTCATCCTGCCTTGATGGATGAACACTCAGGATTGATGTCTGTGCTCACCAGAGGCACAGAACATGGTGGCATCGTCGGATCTGCACCTCTCTGGAGCTCATGTGATCAAATCAGAGCTGTGCCTTGCATGACTCCCATGACATGGGGTGAGTTTCATGGAAGGGAGATGTTTACCTGCTGTGCTTATGCTTCTTAGATGTGGCCATGCAAAAAGCACAAGGTCCTTCCTTGCCACATTGCTCAGTCATGAGAGGGTTTTGCAGGAGTGAGGCAATGTAATGGCTTAGACAAGGCTGCCTTTATTCACTTGCAGGTGTCTAGGTTGATATGTGGGGGATCTCGCATAGCAGCCTCAAACTGGGTTTTTAGTCACATAACAAAATGTTTGGTGTGCCTACTTAGCACTATCATACTAAAAAAATTCCAGGCATGGAAGCAATGAAAAACTGAATAGGAGAATAACATATTTTAAAGCACATTAATAAAGTTTTCAAAAATAAAACTGGAATTCATTAGTCTAAAATACAACCTCTAATCTTTTAAAGGGTGACATAAACCTATAACCATAGATTTTGGAGTACTTAAGTGATTGTATAATAGCAAATGCATGCATACAGCTAAATTTCAGACCTGTTGTGCTTTTCAGTATGATCTAGTGGCTGCTGCACAGAAGCTGTTGTTAGGACTCACTGTCGCTGTTTCTCTTTTCTGCCAAGATTTACAGCTAATGAGATGCTATTTTCTGCCTTCTTTGGCTACTGTAAAACTGTATTTGTTAGGTGTTGTTTTTATGATTTAAGATTTACAATTTCTAATGACCATAGGCAAAGAAAACCTTTTATTCACTTAAACACAATGAGGGACAGCATGTAACAAAATCACCATGTAATTTTCACTACAGAAATGTTGCTTCAAAGCCGCTGTGGTTTCTTTTAGGCTTACACAAAGAATCAAATCCTGACCCCTTGGCTTGCACTAGGCCAAAGCTTTGCAAGCATCCCTGTAGAGTGGATTTAATTTTTATCAATGATTTCCTAAGATTTTGGTGAAGCAAAACTAGTCTGAAAATTAATAAAAGTAGTATGAATATCATTTTCTGGGAATGAACATCTCATTTTCCAATGCCAGGAAGCAAAGCCATGTATTGTATTCAGGTGTACTGAATTCAGCCTGGTTACTTGAAAATAGAATATTATTCTAAGTAAAAGTATCAGAAAATGTCCCAGAGAAAACAATTTTTTTCATGATAAAACAATAAAAACCTCATACTATGCCTGAATCAATATAATTTACAGTAACTCTAAAGTCAGCTGTAATTCAAAAAGAAAGAAAAGAAAAAGCACTGTTTCTGAAGTTAGATGATGATTCTGAGAAATCACTTTATTTCTTCTTCCATACTGACTCACTGTTTGGAAGTTTATGCAATTATTTCAGCTCACATAAATAGGCCACCATTGTAGGGGCTTGAGTATTTCTTTTCCAAGGTTCAACCCTTATAGGCTTTTGTTTCAATAAGAGTGCAGATTGACCTAAGTGTATCTAAAACATTCATGGGTTTATGTTCTTATTAATTGCATATAGGAAGAAAGAAAGTTTTTGGACCTCAATCTTTTACATTTTTTTTTTAAAATTTGATTATCACATTCNTTATTAATTGCATATAGGAAGAAAGAAAGTTTTTGGACCTCAATATTTTACAATTTTAAAAAAAAATTTTGATTATCACATTATCCTTTATAATGTAAATAACTCTAAGTGAAGATTTTCCTTTACACAGGTTTAAAGACTAATGGCTTCAACTGTAATATGGGCCCTTTACAGTCAGCTGGTATAAGTAATAAATAATTCCCCTGACCACGTGCCATAAACTCAGATTCTTGGTAGGGGTTCCATAAAATCCACCTGGCCAATATATTTGCTTCCTGGGATATGATATACCTCTAAAGATGATTGTTCAGTAGTTGAGTGGAAGTTTTTAGATGATGTTTGGGTCTGGTGAGAAACACCGTCTGATGCAATAAACCTGCGAGTATTTCAGTTTGTCTGAATCAAATTCACATCTTTTTCCTTACAACTGCCTTTGAGCTTATCCCACAGTTTCAACTGCTCTGAGGAGAGGAAGAGCATGTTCACCAGGTGGAGTGTGTGGGTGGCCAGCCTTGCTTGAGGCACAGGGGACAGTCAGGTGGACATGTATGGGGGCATTGCAGCCATGTGTTAAATTTTCTGAAAGGATGGGATGGGCCTTAAGACCATAAAAGGACTACAGCAGAAAATTTTGTGAATATCTGCAAGAGAGCAAAGACAAAAGTCTATGTCTGGCAAACTGAATCCAATGAAGAAGCACAAATGATGGAGCATTGTAAATATTTGGAACACTAGATATTCTGTTGGACATTCTTTAGAGAAAAAAGGCAAATCCACAGCCCCAAAAACCAAAAAACCCCCATCCAAAATATATACCAAACATGTCAGACCATGTTCTACTACAGATTTTGTGTATTTATGTGTTTTTAAAACCTATTTTGATACTTTATTCTAACAAAGACAAATGTTGCCTCACTGATTCTGAGAAGACACCTTGTTTGTAGAAGTCGAAAACAAACTGAATGAAATTCAAAGCTGTGGTTTATAAAGCTGATACAACCAACCAAATATAACAAATATTACTGATATTTGTATATATGCAAATATATATAACAATATAACTGATATTTCCCCTTTATAATTCATGCACATGTTGATAGATATATTCCATTAAAAATCTTTACTCATTGATTTAGGGTGCTTTTAATCTACAATCACAGAATTTGCTGGAGCAATGTAGTGATTTCTGAACTAGCTTTAAGTTAGAGATGCCATGGATAAATCAACCTCGACAGTATAAACCCTGGGTAAGAAGTTGAATTAAGAATACCGTATCTGGACCTCATACAGCTGTCACTTCATTGATTGTTATGTAGTCCTTTTCTTAACTGTTTGGCCATCATTTGTACTAAAATCATTCATATCAATTCATCAGTACTAAAGCACATTAGTGATTGCCTCCATGTTGCCAAGAGCTGGCCTCTAAGCTGGGAATTCCTGCTAAGGTTATCATGAAGAGATTAAACAATACTGACAAGTGGGGATGTTGGTAGGGACATACCATGAGTAGAATAAATTGCTACAATTGTACCATTGAATACCTTCAGCCAGATGTAAGATATCTCCCTCAGAGAGCATGCTGAGTAGGAAAGCAGTTATTGCTATAGTGTATAGCAACGTCAAGCAAGAGGATGAGTTACCATGCAGAATGAGCAGAGGAGCTTTGGTGTTGAGATTAATGGATGTCTGCACATGAAAGCAGAAGACAAAAGAGAAATTTGCTCAGTAGTGCAGGGAGGGGCAGGATATGTGTTTGTAAATGTGGGATTAGATTCAGCAGCTGAGGTCTAAGTCATTTCAGGACACCAAAAATAGAATGGTTGGACATTGACTATCCAGTTAGAGATGGCAAGTGACCTGTGTATTTAGATATCAAGATACCCAAATCCTGGAGAATGTAGCAAATAGAGTCAGACACACTAGGGATTCTGGAAAGAACTGGAGGTGGTGTGAGAAAGTCAGGGGACATGTTTTAATCCTGTCAGTTCTCAATAAAGGGAGACTTCTAGATAAGAGCACGAATAAAATAAGCACATAGACAATCTTGAGTTCAACCCCTTTGGGCAACTGATTTTGTGACATTTCTGGATTATTTAGATAATTACTAGAGCTTCTTACTTTTAGATCACTAGTATTGGAGAACCCAGCAGTAAGGTCCTCACTGAGCAAACTGAAAGGCTTTGCCCTGTTTTGACTGGGTAATACATTAATTTCCTAATTTTTTATAGCTTATTTGGTTTGTGGGGGTTTTTTGTTTGTTTTTTATTTGTTTGGTTTTTTTGGTGTTCCCATGTCCTCAGCTCTAGCAATAACAATGCTATTTGCTAGTTAGATGCCAGCGTGGTGTGATTTTCCTAGGACAGATACAAAGATCAGCTTTGAGAAATGAAGAAAGCCATTGTACATTTCAGGGAAATGTGAACCTGAGTTGAAATTCAGGAAAATTAATGACTAACCAGGTGCTTTTGGCTAGCAGTGGAAGTTTCAGAAGCTGGGTAAAGAATGATCATTATATGATTAAATTTCCATATATCTCTAATGTGAGCAGCAAAATCTACATTCAAGAGAGATGAAAAGTGCAAAAAAAAAAAGTTAAAATTTACTTTCACTCTGAAACTGATAGTGATGCTGGCTCTGATTTTCAAAAGGATCAGTACAGCCAGTGTAGGGATTTTCCAAACGAGCTAAGAAGCTGATGGTGTTACATTTCCTCCATGCACGGTCACCTTTCACAAATGCCACTCTCTTACAAAACCACTGTGCCTTGCCTCTATCCAGTAACAGACTGGCTGAGCCCATGTTGGCAGCCTGTGTCTGAAATGCATCTTTTGTCATTCTTCCAAGCATGCTGGGGAGGTCCCCAGGACAAGGCCCTTGCTGGCTGTGTGCCCATGCCACACCCTGAGCACTGCCAGTGAAGAGGAGCAGTTTCCACACGCAGGGAAGAAGAAAAGATGGTGATGGCCCTGTGGCTGGTGCAGGAGAAAGCTTCTTTTTGTTGCTGGACCTGCTTTGATGGCTGGTTTTGGTGGGGTGAGGTATAGTCACATGGGAGGGGGTGGGAAGGGAGTAAAAAGAAGAAAAGGCTTATGTGCTACTCCTGTGCCTGCAAGTTTTGGTCCTAGAAAATGTGCTGCTGCTTTTGAGCTTTAAAGGTGTAGAAATGGTATAGATCTTCCTGTTTCCTGATTGCAGTAGCTGTCTTTTCTGAGTGAAAATCCTCTCTTACTGTACCATGGAAAGATTTGGATATTTTGGTGCCTTGTGTCATGCTGAAAAATCATGAAAACACATATTTCTTCCAAACCAGGAATTGCCAAAAATATTTTCCTTCATAGTTGCAAAAATGAAGCTTTCAAGTATAACTGAAAATTCTCCCTCTTTCTCTGTCTTTATGGATGCAGGATTTCACTTCCAACAACAGCTCATCTTCTGCATGGGAGCCTCTGTCACATTTTCACTCTGTGCCCATCTATCCCCTGTGGAGTGAGTTTATAGCAACCAGCAATAAGTGGAGAGGCTTGAAGCAGATGTAAATAAAAGGCTGGTGAGCATTTTTAGCTCAAAACAATGAACAGCGATCATCTGTTTTCTAAGAAGGCTGAATGGTAGAGCTTGTACTTCTTCTTGGTAATTACTAATAAAATGTTATTAAAATTATTTAATTGCCAAAATTAAATACCTGGACCCAAATAATTCTGGGTGCTTCTTGCTGCTCCTTACAAGTTGCTTCATATGCTGATTTTCTCAAGAATAATTAATGTGTCAAATATTTCAGACTGATATTATATTTTATAGTTTAAATGTGCACAGATGTATTTAATATATCTGATATAGTGAAGTTGTCCATATGTGATGCATTATATATGATAATGCATGTATTAAAGAGTCTTTTATAGTCTCATATTATATTTCCATTGTGTAGAATGATGTATTATTTATTCACACACTGGTTTCCACGTACATGTGTGCAGAAGCAAATTTGCATATATCGTCTGTTTGATTTAGCAACAAGCATGCACAAACACGTTTAGAGTACAAATGGATAGATACTAAATATTTTCTAATGTTCTCTTAGCAGCAGCATTTTGTTATTGATCACATCACAAATGTGAAACACTTATTCAGCATAAAATGTCTCTGCTTTCTGCAGTTGCTGCCATTTTTTTTTTTTTTCTCCGCCCTTCTTTCTTCAAATCCTCTGACCTCCCTTGGGAAGGCTTTTATGCACGTTCAGTATGCTCACACAACTATTTCTACTAGCACTGTTACCATAGAAACCAAGTGATTTCTTTTTTTTTCCAACCTCCTTCCTGTCAGGATTTGGACCTGGTGCCAGACCTTTCCACTGTTAGCAATAATATTTTTTCAATATTTGGACAGATCTTTTAAAGAAAAAAAAAATCTGTTTATATTTTCAAGATGTGGTACTTTGTTTCAGGATACAAATTCTCAGGTAATAACATCAGCCAATTGATTCACATACTTCAAGGAGCTAAACAGCTCTTTCTTTTGCAATATTTAGACCATGACATTTTTTAAGGAAGATGCCAGAATTTCTTATTAATTGCAGCCCTCAACTCAGAATGTGAATGAAGGGATTTATGTAATAGGTCAGTGGACAGTGTCTCACATTTTCATTTTTTTTAGAACTCATTTTCAAGATGTTCCTTTAGTATACACAAATAGCTTCTTAACCACAGAGACATGCAATTAATTATGATATAATTTGCAAGTTATTGATTGGCATAATTTGCACTCCTTGCATTAGCAGCTTCCTCATATAAATTTTTAAGTATTTTAGTTCTCTGACAATGTAACATATTGATTTATTTAATTAATCTATGCTTAGTTAGACAACACACAGTTAGTTACACAACAGTAAATATTAATTTTATAACTCTTCTATTTGGGCTGAATACATTATTTCAATTAACATGACGTAGAGAACATAGCTTTACACTGAATCAACTGAAATTTTAAGTGTTATTTGACTTAAACCACACGTGCATTATCTACATAATCTACATATCTACAATGTCATATCTACAATTCAACACAGATACATACATCTGATAATTTTTAGTTTACATAAAATGTTGTACTGGAAAGCAGAATCACAATCGCACGTTTTCCTGTCTGGTTTCAACATCACCTTATCTTTTGGATGCAAATATCATGTTACACCAGCAAAAATGCGGAAGGAAGAGCTAAGATGATTTGAAGGCGCATTTTTTTCTTGCCATCACGACTTGCAGACCCTGGTCCAAAGCGACTGAATCTCCTGTAACAAAATTGCTGAGTGCAAGGCCACCAGAGTGGTCTCTGATCTGCTTCTTACCCTGTAATACCTCTTGGGTGTAATAGGTAATTAAAATAATGCAAACATGAAAAACAAATTGTAGCATGTTCCAAGTGCGATTATCCTTCAACGACTGAAGAGGGAGCAGTTCTTCCTTCGCACTGTCAAGATCCCCTTGGCACCCATCCCCCCCGCCCATGCCCCTCTTGCCAAATGCAAACCTGCTCGATCATAATCCAGACACGGCAGAGTTTTGCTGTGGGGGCAAGCGCCAAGACATTTTGGGGTCGAGGGCAGAGGGGGGACAGACCACCCACTTCGTCTCTGGAGGAACAAAGCTGAAATTCTTTCTGGGTTGCCACTTTCCCTAAGGATATAGTTAGAGATCAGCATCTTTTGTGTCTTACTGTATATTTTTATTTGTAACAAAGCCTTTTTTTTTTTTTTTTTTGCTTGTCTCATCACGCTAGAAAGAAGCTATAGTGGTGTGTAGTCGACTGGAGGGAATGTGTGCATTCTCCAGGTCTTGTTTTTGTGAGACTTTGTCCTGCTGTTGTTCCCACTCTGGGCTGAGCAGAAACCACGCATGTCTGAATAACGGGGCCCTTTCTGCCTGTTGTAATCCTGAATTGTTACAGTCTAGGGGCCAGCCATGCTGTCACCGTCACAAATTGATTTAACCATCAATTGCACTGGTCATTAAAGCTGCTAGAAGTCCCAGCCAAGCTGATGAATTGCAGCTGAATGTGAAATGAGCCTCCAAGCCCGTTTCCCACCATCTCATATCAAAGCTTATTGTGTCCCTCCAAAGTAAAGGGTCGGAGGTTCAGCCTGGAGTTCAACAATGGGCTCAGTCAGAAGATAGAGCCCCCTTTGCCCTGGTATTCCCAATTACAGTTTGCTTTCCATACCTTATTGTGTAGTATTTGCATGCAACTAATACGTGGAATTATTGACATAGCCCAGTGTCAATGGAGCTTTTGAAAGGTTTATCCCCCAAATATATGGAATCCCAAGCATCTGGTGGCTCCCCAGTAATGACAATGAAACGATTCCCCAGTTTTCTTCCTCTGGCAGTGTAGTAGACTGATCTGAGCTGAATGGCTATCTTTACTCAGCAGAGATTAGCTGCTTCCAGGCCTCACACAAAAAAAGCCCCCGGGTCTGCTTCTGGAAGTCCCTTTCCTTCAGATGTATTGTTCTCTGGACCTGTCTTGTTACTCATTTTTATATGGAACTTAAATCTGCTAGTCTTTTGCTTAGTGGCTGTAAGTAACAGACGAAAACAAGAATAATGAAAAAATCTGATATACTCCACTTTTAAATTTTTTTCTTTTTTCTTTTATTCCCCTGCTGTGTCTTGCATTTTTGGTTTGTTATTGAGCAGCACACAGCAGGCGCCAGCAGATGAAATCACATCTCATCCGCTATGGGAGATGGTGTTTGCATGCTGGGCACATAGAAGCTGGTTTTGCCTGGAGGCTCTGTACTGTCAAGGGGTGTTTTCTCTGTGAGCAAGGGACTCTGGAGCACAGGTAACAAAAGAAGTGTGAAGAGAGATGCTGTGGTTGTGCTTGTGAACGTGCTAAGTCCAAGAGGCCTCCTGACATGAGCACAAGCAGGAAAAAGTTGTGGGAGGAGGGAGGAAGATTCAGTAAAGAGGTCATAGGTCCAGACTATTCTAATGTATTAATAATGAGTCAGTAGACAGTTCTAGGCCTGTATTTCCCTAGGCTTTATTCATCACAGACTGGATGTCTCCACTATAACTGTGTGGAGATGCTGTTGGCAGAGCCCAGTGTTGGCCTGTGCTCCTCAGTGGCTCCCAGGGAGATCATCAGATGCCTTGACCTTGGACACTTCATTGTCCAAAGACAGAATAAACCAATGGATAAGTAAATACATACACCACTTATTTAATAGATCCTTTAATTCTGATTGTGTCACAGAGGAGCAATGTTTTTGTTGAACATTTGGATCTTTCTTACCTCTGGACTTTTTCACTGCATGTAGCAGTAAACTTTCCTTAATGGAAAGTAACATCATGGGTGATTTAATTTTTTTCACATTACATGTTCCAAGTGAAGCATCTGAAAAGTCCATCAATGTATACTAGCACCAAATTGTCTCCACAGAAAGCTGGACTGAATGATTAAGAGATTAAGAAATAGAGTGATATTCTGTTTGTCCAAATAATGCTCCCAGGTAGTAATTTCATGTCTCCATCAGCCATGAATCTGATAATATGTGATTAAAAAAAAAAAAAAAATCCCACTTTCCACAGTGACAAATTCAATAATTTTTTTCCCATCTTTTTCCCCCCCCTTTTTTTTGATTTTTTTATTTTAAAATTTTTTGTTCTTTATAAACCAGAAAACAAGCCCCAAAAAGACCATAGAAAGTCAATAGGAGTTTCCTCTGAATTGGAGAACACACAGGTTCAAAATCTCTTGATTTTTTTCCCAGCATGGATGACTGTGTTACCCATTTGATCATGTGAAACTATTCAAAAATGATTTCCAGTGGTTTTATCTCAATTTCTTTCCTGAATAAGTAGTTATTTATTGGACCAGAGGCACAAACTTGAGACTGTCACAAACTTGCCTTTTGGTCTATCACTGAGCAAAAAGCAAGGAATTATTTTGGCCAAATAAGTAAAAGGACAGTCTCAGCCTGCCTGTGCAGCCCTGAGCACCAATACTCAGGGAGAGGATGATAGAAAGTGAAAACTGCATCTGACATCTCGTAATCATGCTGTTCTCTATGCATATGGAAAGTGTTGAAACACTGCAATATGAAACCTGAATAGTAAATGGAACAAAATGCAGATTGCTGTCTAAACTTCAGTAACATCGAAAGGTGCAAGGGAAACAGCTGACAGGTACAGACAGTACAGATACTGAGACAAATTTGTACTCTGGGACCTTCCTCTCTTCTCTCCTTAGCTATTGCAAATATATTTTTGTCTGATTTCTACCAAGTAGTAATCAGTGATATTGGACCTCTGCTCACACAACTTTCTCAGTTTATTCAGGCCCTGAAATAGGATGGTCAGAGTTCAGATAACCAGCCTTAGCCCATTATCATTGCCAAGTTCCAAGGGAGCAAGGCTGCATTGAGATAAAACTTTAACAGGAATAAAGTTCCCTTCTGCTCAACTGTCAAAATTACCTCTGTGTGAACTCCTGCGCAAATCAAAACTGAGAACAACACAAATTCCCAAGACTCAGAGCCTGCTTGCTTTCTCAGGACCTGGAAGACTGTCTGTTCCATGACAGCCTGAGGGATCCTGGCCCTGTAACATTTATACTAAGTCTTGGAAAAGGGGTTGTTTCCTTGTGAGGTGTTGAGACACAAAATCAAGAGAGCTTCCATTCTGGTGAAGAATAAAGATGCTCATTTATATACAAGCTTGCCTTCTACTGAAAAAAATCAACCTTGTCCTATCAAAATTTATATTCATAAATACATACCTATAAATTTTGGCAACATTGGGTTCACATATAGATGAAGGTAGCTTTTGTCTTATATGACTGGGTTCTCCAAGTCCAGAGAGAACAAAAATTTAATTTGCAATAGCTATCTGCTGCAAGGAGCAGACTTAGCTGCATGCTAAGAAAGGATTTTTTTTTTTTTTTAAGAGCATTGGAGTGGAAGAAATTCTTTTTCTTACAGGCTAATATCTTAGGGCCTCTAAGCCACTGTCTCATAGCATCAACCCACTTTTTCATTATTCCTGTGATGGTACTTGTACACTTCAGGAGCCAGAGTGAGTTGGGGCAGCCACCTATTCACACCCTGCTTGGGCATCTAATGTGAACAGCTGTCTTATGCTCCCGTGGTGGCAGTCTTCATTCACCTGAGCTGTCCTGTCTCCTGGCTAGTAACTTCCACTATATTTCAGGAGCCCTGTAGGCTTCTCCACTTACACGGAGCTAAAATGGGTCCAAACTGAAATGCAGGAGGTTTCTCTGAAGATGAGGAATGTTTTTTTCACTGTAAAAGTGACAGAACACTGATACAGGTTTCCCAGAGAAGTGATGGAGTCTGCATCCTTAGGCATATTCAAAACCCATCTGTATGTAGTCCTGGGAAATCATCTCTGGGTGGCCCTGCTTGAGCATGGAGGATTGGACCAGATAATCTCCAGAGGGCCCTCCTCTGGATACTGTTCCGGGATTTTGCAAAAGTTTCAACAGTTATCAGAATGATAGATTGACAGGCGCACACACAATTTCTCTCATCAACTCTATGCCTTATTTCAGATGACAAGCAGGGTGGAAACTTAGAAATCTTTTGTAGAAGAGTTGTCAGGATGAAAAAGGTAATTCCATAAGTACTGAAATATAGAGATATTGAAATTATTTCTGCATGGAAAGATGTTTTCAATAGTACTTGTTTTTAGCTTTATGGCATTAAAGATAAGCTAATTTTTCCTCAAGATGGACAAATACTCTGCAAGTGCAATGGGAATTAATGCCTACATATATTATTAACTTGATATTATTAACTTACCAACTTTTGTAGTAAACATTTTCTGAACTATAGTCAGTGTACATCCTACAGTTCATGGTTACTTGTACAAAGTAATGTATTTTTAATTAGATTTTTTTATCAACAAATGTAAATAAGATACTAATAGGAGCAATAATGCCATACTAAAGAACAGGTGTGTTAAATAGAAATCTATTTTACATATGCAATGTTGAGGGAATAAAGAAGTTTTATTTTTATTTTTTGTTTTTTCACACACAGAGCACTGAAAAGCAAAAACACTGTAAAGATATCTTTGAGCCAGCTGTATCTGGAATGTCACAAGAAATCTAGATCCTTAATACATTTTTTTAGATATCAAAATAAGAACTGAAAGACTTTGACATTAACTGTCGGTGAAACCAATCACTGAAATATTTTACAATTCACTAAATCAAATAATATGCAAAAAGTGGAAATTGCAATGCAGACTTTCCCTGTCCTCCAGTCCTCCATGCCTTTCTGAGCATGGCAATCATTTGGTGGTACCTGAAACATTTACAAGACAATTTCTCTTTTTCTTTTTTTTTTGTTTGTTTAGTTTTTTTTGGGGTTTTTTTTTTTTTTTGTTTGTTTGTGGGGTTTTTTTTTTGTTTTCATCTGATCCTGAGATCAACTCAGTTGGTCAGACCATGGTGCTAATACCACAAAGGTCATGGGTTGCTCCACGTTTGGGCCATTCACTTAAGAGTTGGACTCAATGATGCTTGTTGCATCCTTCAACCTCAGAATATTCTGCCATTTTGTGTATAGGTTTTCTCCTGAAACCTGGAGACAGTACATCAACTTTCAGCATCTACTCACAATGCAAGCATGACAACTGGTGGTGCAAAGCCGTTGCAGAACATGTTCATGCTTCATAAAACCACAAATTTTGGTTTGTTTGTTATAGGCTTACCTGTAACACAGATGTGAACTACCTCAACCTAACCTAACCTAACCTGATCTGCAGGACTTTGTCAGATGTGTTTAAATGAGCCACTAAAGCCCTTTTTATTCTCTTACTTGTTAAGAGTTTGTGGCTGTAGAACTGCATTACATCTTTCACAAACAGGAAATGAACCCAAGCCTGAAAAAATTAAGCAATTTTGACAAAACATAACCTATGTGTCCCTGAGTTTTTGAGCCTGGGCTAATGCATCACATTTAGATGTTAAGCTACCACTATGTTTGAATAATCTTTTTTGTTTCTATTTGTTTATGATTCCTTTTTTTCATATAGTTTTGCTACAGCAAACCTGTTTGGTAACATATTTTTTTTGTGTAACACTGGGCTTTATGTGTTTTTAATTTCTTTTTCTTTCTCTACTTTTTGCTGTATAAGCAGAATAAGAATTACTTCCTTCAGAAAAAGAAATTATTATTTCAGTTTGGAATCCAGTAATAAATGAAACAAAGCTGTTGTCAAACAACTGAAAGCAGCACATAAATAAAAGTCAAGGACAGTATGGCTGTAGCTGTCCACTTGCTATTAAATAAAAGGCATATTTCTGGGGGCAAGGCATCAGGACCTGAAAAGCTCTGATGCTTCTGTACATGCTCAAGGTAAAGACTTAATAAGTTTGAGTTTTTTCCCAATAGAGATTGCAAAAGGCATTCATACTTCAGTTCATGAAAGGAAAAAATACACTTATTCCCGTTACTTCCTTTCAAAATATCTAAAGGATTCTGTGCTCTCTCAATCACACTTTCAGGATTCCTGTTCTGGGTACACAGTCAAATTCAGCATCCTGCTTTCTTTGAGGTGAGTTCCCAACTTCCGAGGCCAACACAACATAGAGGCCTGGCACCCATCCCTAATTCCATACATGCACTCAGAGACAGGTTTTACTTTCCATTTCTGTTGTGTTTCATGATTCCCAGGTAGACATGGAGAGGTTTTTCCAAGCATAAGGCCTCATTATGGTTCCAAGCCAAAGTGTACAGTAAGCTACACAGACATTACAAGTGGTATTCATGGTCCTGATCCATCTGCTGCACCCGAGGAGCCATGCATGCTTACAACCTCTGCATTTCCAGGAAATGGAAATCATCTACCATTTATATTAAAATGCATCAAGTGTAAGGGAAATAGTGTATCTAGGTATCCAGAAATATATTATTGGTTGGTTGTAAAAGTAGGTGGCAAGCACAGCAAATGAGATTACTGTATTCCAGTTTTACTATGGTGCCATTTCCTCCCGCCTCTTCAAGCAAAGTAGCATTAAGCTTTAATAAAATGATATGATCTATAATTTAAATATCAGACCCAATTGGCTTCTGAATATATTACTTACCCAGGGAGAGATTCAGTAATGTGGTTACTGAGATTGTTCTGTCTTTTGAAAGTAGAGGGATTATTTTCTACTTTAGAAGCCTGATTTTCAATAAGACTTCCACTCCTAAGTCACTTGGATATTTATAAAAAAGGCATATCCCCTCTCTCTTTTGGAAAGAAAAACACTGGAGGAAAACACTGTTTTCTAAGAAGACAGCTAATTAAAGGCATGGAAATAAAAACAAACAAATAAAACTTAATACAGATTTAGACTAAATAGAAGTGTTGGGATTGAGTTTCTCTCTGAAAGAAAACCCTGCTGGTGTCAGCCAGCTTAGAGCAGGAGTGAATCTGTCCCACGGTTTCTGGTTAACTTACAAAAGCAGGAGAGACTTGTGGAAACACACAAGGGAAACACTCAGAAAGGCCATTGTAGACTGCTAATGAGATAAATGTCCCTGACGTCGCCTGATAGCCCATGGGGAAAATACAACTTCTCCAGAGAGTGACTCAGAGTGAGTGTAGTAGAATCCGATGCTTTCTCTAGAGAATCCTCTTTCTTCCCAGGGAACTTCCAGGGAATCCAATTCTGCAGGAATTACTTCACTAGCCCCGAAGTTGCTTTAGGAAATACCCACTAAAAAGCACAGGCAAGGAACTTATAGGAGATCAGCCAAAGCCAACAGTTTCAAAACAATCGTTCTGAAGAGAAATCAAACCACCATACACTTTGCTGAGCTGTGGTGCCATACCCAAGGCAGGCTCAGAGGGTAGGCAGAGCTTTATCTCCTCCTCAGTTGGCTCACTCAGAGAGTGGACAGTGGAAATCTCAGTGTTTTTCGCTTGCTAAATCTGAAGTTTAAGTTTTTAATATAGAGGACTCTCTGCTGTAGCTAATTCTTACAGCTTCTAGGCTTGTCACAGAAGCCCCTTCACTGCCCTTGAAGCTGGGCAGTCTTTAGTCCTACAGTGGCTGCTCCTCTCACTTCTCCTCAGCTACCTCCATTTCTGAAAAGCTGTTGCCTCCCTTTGAGCATCTGCCCTGCGTTTGTCTACTCAGAAGTTTCTTCTGTATTATTTTGGTCTTCAGTAGCAATCAGCCCTTTGGTGAAATGACTAGCATAAATAATATAATCAGGGTTTCCTGGAAATTCACAGGACTCCATGACTTGTCCCCTTCCATCTGTTTTCCAGGGTTCTATCAGGGTTAGAAAACAAGTCATGAGAATAAAACAGTGTGGTAACTACCACCAAGGGCCCCTGGCATCTTCTGCTCTGTCTCAGCAAGAGATTAAATTACACAATACTTTGCTATATTTTTCCATTTTACTCTATGACATCAGCATTTTTGCCATCATAAAAACAAATCAAAACCAAGTTTTCCTCTCTTCTCATTAAGACATGTACTACATATTTATAATTGTCTCTTGAGAAATTTTTATGGACCAATATTACAGAATATAGAGCAGATGTTTATGATCTCTAATTCCAGCAAGTGCCAGCTTGGAAACTTAATTGAGGCACATTTACACTGATTTCAGAGGAGCTTTGACCAGATGAATGTTGCCAGTTCCAATCCATATTTGTTTCTGTACTTTTTAACATTTACATTAAGTATAGATGGATTAGAACAGAATCCAAATCTAAATTAAATCAAAGTTTCAATTACCTGTCTCCAAATGCTCAAGTTTTTCTTGCATCTAAAAAGGAAGTGGTAGATATTGAAGGGAATGAATTTCAGAAGTGCTCAGACCTGCCTCAAATTTTACTAGATGTCACTGGAGCTCATTTTTTTTTTTGTAAGCGTGACATTCCTATAATCCATCTTGCCTAAATGTGGGTACCCAGTAGAAATTTCTCTCTTTGTTGCTGAGAAAGAGAAACCTAAATCCAAAATTTCCTATATTCTGTTTATATATATGGTGACTAAAGGAGAAAAAGAACAGCTTATTTTCAAACTTCAGAAACAGAGTTAAAACACTTCTCTGACAAATCTTGTCTGTTAAGGGGCAGGTGGTTAGAGTACAAAAGGATGGGGTTTAGATTTCTCTTACCAATATAAGCATTTTTCCATTTATATGTAAAAATTTTATATGTTCTTTCTTGCTTGAAAATATAACAGCACATTTATCTAATAGAAAGAAGAGTTTTTTTTGTACAAACTATACTGTGGAATGATGTTGGCATCAAATGACATTACCGACTGAAACGAGATGGAAATAATGAAAACAGAAGCAAGTTTGTTTGCCTTTTCCAGAAAACCTGCTCTGGCAGTTCCAAATCAGAGCTTTAAAAAAAAGTCTTATGTAAAACTAATAACAAGGCCAAGATTTTGATTTCTGTAATTTGATCCATTTTACAGAATTATTTTCTTTTTCCTCATTAGAACGCAAATATTACTTCTGGAGGTTTGTTTACTCAAGGCTGTTTTAGTATTTTACAACTAGTGGTGTCAAATCTGTTCTCTATCAGTGGGAGTTACAGAAGGCTGGGATCTTTGGATAGCTAATTCTATTTTTCATCTAGTTCTGTAGGAATGTGACATTCATGAATAGCCTAGCTCCAACTGCACAAGCATCTGTAGATGTCTTTAAATGCAGTGAACAACACATCAGGTCTGGAATAAGAAAATATAAAATCTATGGATGGATACAGCTTAGAGAGTGAAGCTAATTACATAGAGGAAGAAACCTTCATAGCTTCCACTGCTTTTCTATATGCTCTATTTTGCTGAGCAGGTTATACTAGCACTCTGAAATTCAGTTCTTGTTGATAAATTCCTAAAAAAGCCCATGCTAAACCCAGTAATTATCTTTTTTTTCTGGTGAATGTATTATTAGCATGAGAAAAGCCATGCTGGGTCACAGTTGAAGTTCATCAAGCTCATTACCCTATATTAACAGCTGTCAATGAATTACTTAGGGACTAAATGTTAAAAAATGAGGAACTTGTAAGCCAAGTTGCTCCTGGAAGCAGTTGTGGAGAAGGACACTGGCTACAAAGAGAATGATAGTGAGCAGAAGAGAGTTATGATCCTCTAATTCAGGAGAGGGGGCCTTAGGGGGGGTTTCAGGAATAATGGAAAAAGAGAGTAAGAGATGAAGAGATCCCCTGACGCTGCATAGAACTCTATATAACAGGACTGCATAGACACCTACAATTCCCTGCAATCTTCCAGTCTCAGCTGACACCCTTTATGAAACACAGCTCCTCAAGCTTTCCTTCCATCTCAGGCTTTCTTCACTTTCTGGCACGGCCCATCTCCAATTCTCCCATTCTTACCTTCACCAATGTATCTTTGCAATTCACTCTTGTGTCAGCACAAAATTCAGTTTTTTATCCGCAGGGATACAGATAAGTAAGTTTCTTTGCTTGTTTTCTTTTTTTGTTTTCTTCCCTTTCCCTCACCCCCCAGCCTTCAGGACCAGAAAATATAATGCATATGCTATTGTTAAACATGAACTGGTTTCAAGAACAAGGATGTTGGCAGCAAACCTTCCTCTGATTACCTTTCTCTGCTAATGTTTTTTCACTGGGGTCTCAGGTGCTTGAACTGGAAGAGGCTGGAAGGTGATGAAAGTAGAAGTTGCCTTTTTCAAACTTCTGCTGTAATTTCCATTCATTTTCTGAGCAAAAAGCTGAGATCATGCCAAACACATGATATTATTTTCCAGCTATGGCTTGGCTTGTTTGCATCAGTTGAAGTAGGATTTTAAACCATTTCATATTGGTGTAGTAGAGAAGATTTTTTTCCTTCCTTCTAGAATGTGCAGTAAAATCTGGGAGAATTTCTGGAATACTAATGGATAGAAGTGATAGAGGCATAAACCAGTAATTTTACTGATTTAATAGGCAGAAAAATGATCTGATGCAATTTCATAAACTTGATGGCATACTGGAGGACAGAAGATGATAGCATATCCTAGCAATGAAAGCTTGAGAGACTTTTTTTCAATCAGGAGGTTTTGAAGGAGATGCTGAGTACCACTGATTCCAATGGCAATGGCTATTTCACTTTGCTGGATTGAAGCCTGAACTGTTAAACTGTTCAGGGAAATGTGATGATTTTATGCCCCAAAATCACAGAATTGGTTGTGGTGGAAAGGATAATCTGATTCAATCTGCCTCTTCAAGCAAGGATGCCTAGTGACAGCAGGACCATGTTCAGATGGATTTTTAAGATCCTCAGCAATGTAGAGCGCATCACCTCTTGATGCAAGCTATGCCAGGACTCAGTCATCCTCATAGTAAAGAAGTTCTTTCTGACATTCAGAATTAACCTCCTGTGTTTCAGTTTGTACCCACTGCCTCTGGTTGTGTCACTGGGCACTCTGAAAAGAGTCTGGCTTCATGCTCTGTGCACCATCTTTTCAGGTGTTCATATACATGACATGAGTCTTGTCCTGAATCTTCTCTGCCAAGATGAACCATCTCTCCTTTTTTACCCTTTCCTCCTAGGAGAGATGCTCCAGTCCCTTCATTATCTTAGTGGTCTTTTGTTAAGGATTTTCTCTGGCACACACTGAGGAGCCCAGAGCTGTACCCAGCACCCCAGATGTGGCCACTCCACTACTTAGGAGAGGGGAAGGATCATCTCCCTCATCCTGCTGGCAAAACTTTGCCTAATGCACCCCAGGGTACCATTGTTGTGGCCTTCTTTGTCACAAGGGCATGTTTGTGGCTTATCTTAATTTGGTGTTCATCAGGACATCCAGGTCTTTTTCCTGCAGAAAAAATTGTGTGGGCCCTAGAATACACTGGTGCATGGGGTTTTTCCTTTCCAGGTTCAGGACTTTTCAGTTCTCCATGTTGAACTTCAAGAGATTATTGTCTGACAACTTTCCCAGTCTTCTGGGATCTGTATAGCAGCATCCCTCTGGTGTTGCTCACTCCTTCCAGTTGTGTATCATCAGCAAACTTTCAGAGTGTCCACCAAACTCCATAGTCCAGATCCAGCCTACATTAATGAAAATGTTTAACAGGACTGGACTGAATATTGACCCTTGGGTTCTCTGCTTGTTGCCAGCCTTCTTCTAGGATTCATGCCACTTATAACCACACCATGTTCAGGTCATGTGAGAAATAACCACAGTAAAAAGAAACTCTTCCCATGGTGGTTTATAAAATAAAAGGCTGTAGGCACCAGAGCAGAACTGGAGAAACCCAAGGACATCTTCATTTGAAAGTAAGTACTTTCAAAATCAAAGCCTCAGACTTCTACTGTTCTGCAACGTGGGTGATTCATATTTTGGTGTTTTCTTTTTACATCTTAAATCTGTTGATTTTAATCTATGTGTTGGATAAATAGTCTATCTGGAGAACTCTGACAGATGATTCATTCCTTGAGAGACTAATACTAGCATTAATTTTGTTGAGAAATATGAGGGGAATTGGGACCATGACAGAAAAAAAGTCTAAATTTTATTAAAATGTTATGAACACCTATGTCATCAATAATTGTAGGGCTTTCTCTACACAGGAAAGAGTATGTATTGCACACAGATATTATGTAGGTACAATGTACCCTCCACTTCCTACCTCTAGTAAAGTGTGATTTTTTTAGTTATATTTTTTTTAATTGAGAGAATTAAGTGACATTTTTTGTGTGCTTGGTTTTTATCTTAATTGAAAGTCAAATGCAATAGCTAACAGAGGTATCTTTGCCTTTCCTTTTTGGAGGTGCTGATCTCTCTTCCAGTTGCTAAAGTTTGCAAATTATTGTACATGAATAATTGCTTGTGCTATTTCTACCCATTTTAGAATCAGAGTCATGGGGTCATAGAATATGCTGAGTTTGAAGTGACCCATCAAGACCATTGGGTCCATATCCTGGCCCTGCACAGGACCAGCCCAAGAATCACAGTGTGTGTCAAGGCCATTGTCCAAATGGTTCTTAAACTCTGACAGTTTGGTGACCACATCCCTGGGAAGACTGTTCCAGTGCTCAAACACCCTCTGAAGGTGAAGAACCTTTTCCTGATATCCAACCTAACCCTCCTCTGATTCACCTTCAGGCCATTCTCTTGGGTCCTGTCACAGGTCACCACAGAGAAGAGATCAGCGTCTGTCTTCCCCTCCTCCTCTCAGGAGGAAGTCACAGACTGCAGTGGGGTGTCCCCTCAGTCTCCTCTCATTCAGGATGAACAGCCCAAGTGACCTTAGACCCTCCTCTTTATGGCTTGCTCTCCAGACCCTTCACCATCCCTGTGGATGCTCTCCAATTGCTTAATGTCTTTTTTGTATTTTGATGCCCAAAACTGCACACAAAACTCAAGATGGATTTAACTGAGCTTAGTCAAAGGTCTTCTGAGGTTATGGGGGATTATCAAGTGGACTGATCAAGTGATTCCCCAAGCTGACTTTCCTCATTCTAAATATCAGGCTGGGTCTTGCTCTATTTAAATTATTATTTGGTTTGTTGATTCTAATTTCTTAGATCAAGGTTATATTATTTTAAATTCTTCAGAACAAAAGAATCATTGTACAAATAGGACCTGAGGTTGTTATTAATCCCAGGCACATAACCCGAACATGCACATGAATAAGTCAGTAGATGCATGCTTGTGTTCACACACTCTCTTATTCTCCCTTTTCTTTTAGGATTCATTCTTTTCTCCTCAATTGGTTTATGTTGTTTCAGTATTTTAGTTGATTGCTATAAAGAAGGCTGTAAACATATACAACAGGCTTGCCAGGTACAAGAAATACATGCATGCTTATTTTCTAAGGCGGTGTTTTCTATGAAGCCTCGGCAGCCAAATTACAAATGCCAAAAACACAAATGCAAAGCGATGTGCTTTTTTCTGCTGCCTTTTGAGGAAAATGGGTATATTATTTATTTATTTATTTCTCCATTTATTAATACAGTATCTGCATAGCACCTGCAATGGCAGCCTCTTCAGCAGCCTGACTGGCACCCTGGTTTCTATGGCAACTGGAAAAAAGGGAACTTAGAGAGATGAAAGCAGTGAATGCCTCAGCTTTACTGGTAGCAGGGGGGAAAAAAAAGGAGGCCTCATTTACATTCTGGTGCATAAATCAGCTAAGTGATGTTTCCTGAATAATTTCTGGTGGTTTGAAACTGCACATTCAGGGAGATCTTATATCTTTTTTTTATTAAGGAAAAACTGAAATTTCCCACAGCAGTTTATGAGTAAAAATTTGTAGTTGTGGGGGGAAATACAGTTGAGCAACCAGAATACTGAGATAATTGTTCTGTTTTCCTTAAAAATAATAAAATGGATTATTAAATTATAATTACTAAAACATGGGAGTTGCTTGGAAAGTTTTCTTCATCTATGACACAAATACGTTGAGTCGAGGAAACATCTGCTATGCTAAGTGACCCATTTCTAAACAAACAGCTTAAGAAAAGGAAGAAATTGAAATGCAAACAAAGCTCTTTTTAGTATCTTAGACAATTTCTTGGCCAATAATACATTCCAAAGAGATGTGTATATTCTCTGATTGTAATTCTTCTGCCCTTTGGTTTATGACTTCCCTCCATACAAACAGGGCCTTAATCCTGAGGCTTTGAAGTATATTCACACTTACAAGAGTGGCAGCTAAGGAACATCAAAGTTCTCCTGAAATAACAACAACAACAACAACAACAAAAGTATTTTAATGTAGAATTAATGAATGTCATTGCTCCAAAAGTGTTTTAAATGACAATTTTCTTATTTTCAGAGAAGTATCTTAATTTTATAACTCATTTATCAATTTATGAAAAATCACCTTAAAACAAAAATAATATCCTCAAAACACCTTCCCGACTTTAATTTTAGACTGCCCATAAGGCATATGCCCAAACCCAGTCAGAAATCCAAAAATTCTTATTATTACTATTGTCACCCTTTCAGAATGAGGCTTTGGTCTGGCAGGCTGAATCCAGGATTCTTGTAGAATTTGGGAGAACCAGGCAGAACTGAATCTGGGGGTACAACAGGCCAAAGGACACCTCAGATATTCCCAAGTTGAAGGTGGATGCTCTGAGGCTGCCAGGCTGCAGGAAGGAAAGAGAACAAGTTTATGTGAGCTGCAGAGCTCAGTGTCTTTATGTCTCCTCTGACCCAAGAGTACACCTTGCAATAGAAGTGATCTCCTTAGGACCTCCTTTGCCAAGACTTTTCAGGAAAAAAAAAAAAAAAAAAAAAATTCTGATTTTTTCCGTACATGTTGAGCTCATCAAGAGCAATTACAATGATTCCACTAGAAAACATGCCAAGATTTTATAGCTTTAATGCTAAGCAATATGATTTCATCTCAATTTTGTGACATTTGATACTTTTATTTAAAGCCAGTTTACCAGAATCGTGAGATTGCTTGAACATGTCTGCTTTAATTTTTTGTTAGGAAAATTAAATATCTTGGTTTGAAAACATGAAACCTAAAGGCCTTGAAAGCATGAGGTAAATAACAAGGAGAAAAAAATTAGAATAAATGCATCTTGCCTTTGAAGATAAAAGCATAAATGTTTTTGAAAGCACTCTGAGTCTGTTTTATCATGCATGGCTGCAGAGGATTAACTTATCAAGAAAGAGCTACCAGACTGTTTGGGGATTTTTGAGAGAGTTTCTAATTTTGTTTTTCCATGTGAACATACATAAAATATAAAAACACTCAGGACGTGCTTGATTACATCACTATTGTACAGTAATATGGACCCTGTTGATTTATTTGCAAGGATACCTTTCATTTTAGGTCCATAAATGCCCTGATAGATATCAGTAAAGAGCAGATGGCTTCACAAAAGATGTTTGAAAGCTGCCTCCCTCCTGCCAGAAGCTTTTCACACGCTCACTTTGTCTGCCTTCAGTGAGATTCCTCGGTGGGAGACAGCTCTCTCTGTGCCTGTCCTGCTGCTGGTGGAAGAAGATTCATACAAGCAGTTCTACTGTGATTTTGCTCGATTCCAGTAGCTACAGTGTTACAATACCCTAGCCTCTTCTCCCCATCCTGGCTAGCTCCTAGGTAGGAGAGGTGAGTCACTGTAACAAACCAGAATGAAGGACGCCAGGGCTCCTTTCTCCAAGATGTTTTCTTCAGATGTTTATTTCTTGCATGGGTGATGGAAGAAGGAGAAGGGAGAAAAGAGGAAGAGGGGTTTTTGTCCGTGCCTTTTAAACCCTAGGGTCCTGGACAGAGAGCGACAGTGCTCCGGACCTATTAGGTGACCCTAGGGCAGGGAGATAGGTTTGCAGGCCACCCTAGCTGGACTTCATAGATAAAAGGGACTGTTAGCTGTCTTCTCCGATATTTTGGGGCCCTCATGCATTACCACACTACAGCCCTTTAGGAAGACCACCTCTTGGCACCCACCTGTGGAAGGATATAAATTCAGAGCACTTGAGCTGGACAGATAACTGGACTAGGTGTTGGCAGTGTATAAGCTCTAGGGGATGGCTCTCAGGACACAGCTGGAGCTCAGTGGCTGCAGTACAGCAGCCTCGAGTCATTGATGCAGCACCAGAGCAAGGGCAGAATGGCCACACAGAAGTGGTTGGGAGTTTTTTGGTATGACTGCTGGTGAGAGTGGATTTTTAACAGGTTGACCTTGGACCACGACAAATCCAATCTGGTCCAGTCCAAATCCAATCTGGTTCTGCCCACACCAAATGAACAGTGGCAGATGGCAGAGATCTCTGCCTCTTCTAGTTAGAGGATCTTTCTGGATCATGACATTGAGCAGAAAGACACTGGAGTCTAGAAAATATAAGTGAGAAAAAAAATCCAAAGCCTGCAGGACTTCTTGGTCATAGTTACTCTTTGATGAAGCAAACTGTCAGAAGCAGCCTTAGCCTTGTTAATTATGTTGTTTTGGGGACAAAAAAAATCTTATTTTCTGTCTGCTTGTGTTGCAAACATGGATTTTTTCAGAGGTTTTACATTTTTTCTGTTGCAGTGCTCCAAATATTAACAGGCACAAGGCCACCATTATTTTCATGGCTAAGATAGCTTCTACTGAATTTTGCAATTGCAGAACTTTGATTTTAGTGCATGAGCACTACAGATCAAGTGTCCTATTTGACAAATAACTACAATGATAATCAAGCAGTTCATCATTTTCCCAGCTCTTCTACTCCTACAACAATAGGAAAGCAGTATAATACAAGTATTGATGGACTATTAGGATGATTGTNGATGTGCTGAGAAGTTAAACAGGAATTATTTCGGATGGCTCACTCCTCTTTTTTTTTGTTTTTTTTTTTTTTTTTTTTTTTTTTTGGGAAAAAAAGGTTTTTTTTTTTTTTTTTTTTTGGTAGGATACTAGTAACAGAAGGAGCTCATTACTCTTTCTTTTTTCATTGTAAAAGATATATCCTTCTGCTTCTGCCTTTCATAGTTTTGGATTAAAAGAAAGTGATAGGATTTACCTCCTCAGTTATTTTTTCTTAATTTTTGTAGTATGACACTAGGAATTAGTTCTGCTAGAACTACTAACATATCAAATCCCTGAATAGCTTCAAACAGTTACATAGTATGTTCTAAAAAGAAAGAAAGAAAACTTTGTTTTCCTTTAAAGAGGAAGGATTTTTCCTAAGACTGTGGGAGTCTATGGAAGTATNCTTTTTCTGACCTTTGTGCTTTGTAGCTTTCAGGTTTGTTGCATGTTTTGCCCTTTTTTCCCTCCCTTATTTTAAATATTTTAATGGATGCTCTCCCCCCCCCCCCCCTTTTTTTTTTTTTTTTTTTTTTAATCTGACATATAATGGTACTGTGATCATCCATGTATTAAATGATGTGCCTTCTCAATAAAGGCAACCATCGCATTTGGTTTAAATAGCCCTACAAAATGTGTTTGCTTCTTTCTTCCAAGTGGGATAGACAAACCTGCGTTTCTAAACTGGAGGTCCCAGACATTAAAGTCACAATATTCCTTTAATAAATTTTAGATTTCTTTAATTTTGCCTTTTCTTAGAGAAAACAGAGGCAGTCTATGGTCTTAAGACAGCCTGAATTTCAAAGTGGAAAGAGGGAAAGCTGTGCCAATTCAACATAAAATGCAATTATCTGTGGAGAGGGGATGGGTGATGCGCTCTGCACAAACACACTGTGCCATGGAAAGGTGTTTTGCATGACCAGCCTTGCTTTCGAGTGATGTGGCTCTGACGAACTGCAATCTCATCATGTTCACCTGGTGTGAGTCATTCCACCTTTCTTTTTTGATGTTATTTCCTACTCCATTGTAAGCTAAAGGATCTCCCTCTCTTCCTGCATATAAAACTTCATAATTGTGCACGGAATTCCCTCAGTGTTTTTATCCACCAAACAGCAGGGCATTGTGCTGACCTCCTTATATTTTCTCAGAATATTATTTTAAATATTCAGTTGGGACTGTCTCAGTATTCAGGTTAAACCATTTGCTATCCTCCTTTGTCTCAGCCCCCAAGGAAGTTGATTCTTCCTCCTGTCAGGGTGGTATAAGAGAGAACCACTGTTTGTTTCTATTCTTTCTAGTGTATTTCACAAGGGATATTCTGTGACAGATTGATTTTGCCTCAGATCACAGTTCAGGCTCTGGAAAAACTTTTTTTTTTTTTTTTCCACACAGAGTTGACAAGTATGTTGACTCCCCTGAATTTCATTCAGTGTTGTGGAACAACAGTTTAGTTTAAATACATGGTTCCTTTTGGGCAAGAAGAGGGAAGGGAAAATATTTAAATCTTTTTACACTCAAGGCAGTGTATGATTTATACTACCTGGTTATCTTATTGCAATAGCTGACAAGTTTTACTTGAGAAAGAAAGAATAATTTGTGGAAGTTGTAGATGAAGGTAAAAGCTGGCACAGTCTTAATTATAAGCAAGGTTGTTTGTATGCCATATTTAAAATACATAGCCTCTTCTGCCATTGGGTGCATGACCTTCTACCTCCTGGCCCTTAATGCTGAAATAAATGTTTTATTTTTTTATCTCTGCCAAAAATGGTGTCCAAATTTTGTTCTTGGTGAATAATTTTCATTACTTCATCATGCTTATTCAAGAACCAAACTTGATTCCTTCTATATAGCTTCTTTGATAAATCATGTATGTGATTTTTTTTGCTCTTAAATGGCAAACAGATTTCAAATGTGACAATTCTAACATGGATATGCACTAGGAACCTGGAGCTGAGATTTCTCTAAGTATGACCCACGGTCCACACAACATGTTGCCCCCTTCAGCTTGTCAACAATATTCAAAAAAAATCTTGGCATTAGTCATTAACTTTCTATGTCATTAACACTTTGACAACTGGCTAGTCAAAGAAAAAGAACTAGCAAGATGCATCAGAATAAATTAATGCCTTTGTTTCTTCTACTCAATTACCCTTATTGCAAATGAAAGACCAGTTCAGCTTCAAACAAGACTAAATTATTTTTGAACAAAACTTGCTCTCCCTAACAGGAGCAAATATACTTATTTTCTAAGACAACAAACTTGGCTTGGTCTTATTTGCAGTTACACATAAACCTTTGAATATGAGGCAGCTTTTGGCTGTCTTCTGGGTCACATGGCATGAGGCACCTCGGTTTCCACATGAAAGGCTCCACCTTCATTGCTCAGTCCCAGCAGACTGTGCCCAGCAGGCAGAGACTAGAGATGATGATTTCCTCCATGGAGCTGCTTCACTGCTTCGCAGCTCACAGCAAATAGGGAGTTTCTTTCTCTCTGCCTCACTTTCTCTGCCTTTGTAAGCAAGTGGTAACACACACAGATCATTACTGGAAAGTCTATTTATTTGAAGTCTGTGGTACTTATTTTGCCCCTTCTCCCCCTCAGAAAGATGAGAGCCTCCTAGGACATGAGTTGCCTTTTACCATCTACATTTTCAGCTAATTTCTCTCTCCAATCAAGAATCAAATTTTAAAAAGTCTGTGAAGCATTCCGAGGAATTGCTGTGTCGTTGGGCTGCATGTGTCCTAGATTTCTGTCCTATGATTTTAGTAGAACTGGGAGCATAACCTTGCAATCTTGTGGCTTGAATGCTTCTGTTATACAGTAGCTGTACCCAACAAGAGCAAAACCCATCAATTTAGCATGACCTTATATTTATTTTATTTTTTCTAACGCAACAAAGCACTGTCAATAGCTGAGCACATCAGATCTATTGGATTTTTCAGGATATTCACCTCCTTCCCCCAGTCCCTACTGTGTAACTGGTCTGATCATAAGCAAAGTAGGTAGCTGCCTAGGGCATCAAGCTGGAGGGAATGAGATTTCTGCTCTTGCCCTCAAGCTTGCACTGCCTTTTGCAGATATCTGGAAATCTCCCAGTTTGCAGTGGGTGCTGCCCTTCAGGGAGTGTGTGGTGGGTCCTGCATGGGTGACAGCAGAATCAGCTGATTCTTTCATTCTTGCTCTGGCCCCCACATCATGCATTGACCAGAACCAGAATTTCTGCTCACAGTACTCTGACATCTCTGCTGTCTTCCCTGGAAAAAAGCAATAGTATCAGTATAGTACCTTGGGACTGCATTCAAATTGCCATGTGTTGTGTTAAGCAAGTCAACATTTTGATTATTTTGAAGGCTTTTTTTATCATTTGTTTATTCAACATTTCGTTATCCCCAAAACAGTGAAGAAAGATCCCTGTAGCAAAGGCCACAGTGTTTTTTGCAAATAAAGGAACTTGAGATAGAAGCTTAATTTGAAAAAAAACTTCTGTATGAATGCTTGTGATTTTGACAATATTATGAATTTGACAATATTGCAAATGATAGGCTACTTCTAGTTCTGACACATATATTACTGCAGTGGTTTTAAACAAACATATATGCATACATACATACGTGCCTGGACACATACATATATACAGTTATTTAGCCAGGATGGCTGATGGAGAGACAGAATACTCTCACAAGCAGCTTTTAATCAGTGTTAATCTGATTCTTGAGGAATAACACTATTACAGATTCTTGCAAAACTGCAGTCAGAGTGGAGCTAAATATCAGAGATTCCCCCCTTTCCTTTATGCTGGCGTTTGTTATGTGAGATTACCACAATCAGAATCAGTTGTTAGTATCCTAATTTGGCAAGACAGTACAATGAAGGTGGGGGACTGAGAAAATACGATATTTTGAAATGCAATTAGAAATAATCTTTCTGCAGTGTTTAGTATCTGGATCAGAGGATTTCCACCCCAACTTTGGGTTGTGTATGGCAGTGTGGGACTCTTATCCAGTTTACACTGCTATAAAACTAGTTAAATCTCAGTGTAAAGTTAATTTAAAAATTCCAATCCGCTCCACTATTTTATGAGGAAAAATCAAGTAAAATAACATATCTCTATTCACAGTTTCAGTGAAATTCCAGTATCATAAGTTCTGCTGGTGATGAGCTACATTTACTTTCAGTTTTGTGGGCAGAGTTAGTTGTTAAATTGCTCTATTAAATCACTGCAATCCAATGCTGTGTGCAATTTCAAGTAATTTCAGTGCCAGATTGGACTTTTATATCTTGTTTTCCATAGGGGGTGACAGAAGAATTTAAAAACAAATGCATTCAGTGTGTTGCTAATGAGTTTCTAAAACACCTTTGGTGGTTTTTTTTTTTTTTTTTTTTTTTTTTTTGGTTTTGTTTGGTTTTTTTTGGTGTTTGTTTTTTTTTTTCTTTGTAAAGGGGCATTGTATGTATACCAGTCACTTAGTTATACTCCATCCTAATACTGCATCAGGCTGCAAATATCTGCAGGGGCTGTGTGACTTTTGGAAATGCACTAAGTACAGTTAACCAGAGAAACAATTTGGCTATTCATTTAATGGAAGAGGAAATGTTAATGATGATTGTGGGTGCAATGTGACAGTTATGGCACAGGCTCTACAAGAAGAGTTGTGTGCTGTTTTGGATGCACAACCTCTCAGTTGGATTAAATGAAGACTATGTGTAACTGGAATGGGGCATCTTCCATCTTGGAACTGTTGCTCAAGACCACTAAAACAATGTGAAATTCCAGAGACCACAGTATCAGAAAAGGACAGACAACATTGCTACATTTACTTTTAACTTTTATCTGTTTCATCAACTCATCCAACATGAGAATCTTTAAGGTGGCAATCAGAGGTTTTTAAAACTGAACATTGCATATATTTTTAAAAGGATAGTTTTCTACAGTTTATGAGAAATGAAGTATTATTTTTATTTGAGATAAATCTTTTGATCAGTATTGGACTAGGCAAATTTTATTTTTTTTTTATTTTTTTTTATTTTTTTTATTTTTTTTTTTTTTTAGTCCTTTAGGAGGCAAGATGAGAGAAATATTTTTCTACCTAGAGCTGGCAAGGGTAACCTGGGCTACAGATGTTCCTGATTTCGAATGATATTTTCTACTGTGCAGACCTGCAGTTGCCCATCACATGAACTATTCTCATTTCAGAGTTCTCACTGCACTGCCTTTTACTTAATACTAAATCATATTTAAACTTCTTAGTACTGGAGGAAAACGTTGGCTGACAGTGGTACACAGAGTCATGAACAAACAAGTCTTTTAAAGCCGCTGCACTAGGAAGACATTTCCCTATCCATTCAGAGTACATGGATACAGTCTTTAAAAAAATGCAAATTCTGCAGTGCAGCATAAGGCAAACCTCCCAAAATGTGTTACAAAAAGATCACTTAAAAACATCATCTCTCTAACCATTTAAAACATGTGAGCGCTGGAATTCCCCTGAGTCCCTGCCAGTTGTAAGTAATAAAGACGGGTGGGGAAAATATTTTGCTAATAACAGTGTTTCCATTGAAATCGCAATCAACAGCGTCAGCGCAGTGCCAAGAACTCAAAGTGTTAACCTTCCCTCATGGAATGCATCCTTCTCCCCGCGCCTGTAATGTCCAGACGCTCATTACAGCACGATGGTCGCTCCACAAGTGTCCACTGTACCCAAACGAGCAGCACAACTCTCCCGCAGAGGAAATGCGGATCAGATAAGGGCGTGGGGGGCACAGTGAGCCGCTGTTTGTGCTGCAGGTGTGCTGGGAGCGATAGGGAATCTGCTCCGCAGCACCAAGGGGCACCTGCGCTACAGTGATCATGCCACACACTCCACAAGCCTTCCAGGACTTTGGTCTGGCTTTATAACACTTTTAAACACCCAGATGGAATTTTTTCTCTGCAGGATTGTTCTGCTTGGTTCAGAAGTAAGGAGCTAGGAGAAAACCTGGAATTTATAGTGTGAAAATCGAATATTGATTGACCTGTTGTGAATTTGTGTTTATCACAGATGAGGAGGAGTTTGGTTAACAAGACAAATATTGTTTCCAGCACAAAGAGAGTCATCTTGCCTGCTGGATTTTCTGATCTGTAAATTAGCCAGTCAATGAACACTTTTTAAAATGAAGCCCTTTTTAGAGACCAGAAGTGATGGTCTGTTGCCATCTAAAAAATGCAACAGTTTCCCTAATTTAAATGCCAGCTGGATTTTTCACAAGCAATCCCAAAGCTAGTGCAGCTCAAATATATTTTCTGTATCCTCATGTAGGCTTTTCTAAGGTGATCTACCTACTCTCTATGTAAATGCCTCATCTGCACTGTCTTTGCAGACGGCAAAGGAAGAACTTTACCAATATTTTTACTAATATTTTTGAAATAGGAATATCTGAGAATTTTTTTGTAGGAGTGTAATTGTGGAGGGTGCCTTGCACATACGCAGCTGGCTCCCTCTGATATATATATTGGCCTCATTCACATCAGTGGCCGTTAGTTTTTAATAATTGAATGTTTTTATTTTCCATTCAAAGTATTCAAAACAAGAAAAGATGTGATCCACCAAAGTAGTGTGGGTTTGTTTCAGGAAATTTTTCTCTAATCCTGAGGTACCTAGCTCAATCACAGGTCAGGATGCTGAAGGGTCAAGTCCATCTCGGAAACTGTTTGGGGCTTTCATGAATTGCTCAAATTTAGATTGTCCCTCCCCATAATGTCTGTCCAGAGTAGATCCTGTTAGCTGAGGCCAGTCTCTCAGAGGCAAGACTTGAGTAACGTCCCAGTGTGGCTACCCTGGTTTTGGCTGGGGTGGAGTTAATTTTCTTCACAGTGGTAAAGAGTTAGGACTGTGTTCTGAGTCTGTGCTGAACACAGGGTTGATAATATTGAGATATTTCTGTTATCACTCAGCAGGACTTGCACAGACCCAAGGCCTTTCCTGCTTTTCATGCTGCCATGCTGGTGAGGAGGCTGGGAATGCACAGGAGATTGGGAGGGGACACAGGTGGGACAGGTAATCTCAGCTGACCAAAAGGACATTCCAGACCATAGGACATAATGATCAATATATTTACTGGGGGAAATTAGAAGAAAAGAGGGGATTTCTGTAGTGATGGCATTGGTTTTCCCCAAGAAACGGTTATGTGTGATAGGGCCCTGCTGTCCTGGAGATGGCTGAACACCTGGTTGCCCATGGGAAGCAATGAATCGATTCCCTATTTTACTTTGTTTGCATGCACAGATTTTGCTTTCCCTGTTAAACTGTTTTTGTATCAACCCATGAGTTTTCTGGCTTTTACCCTTCTGATCCTCTCCCTGAGCCTGCTGGTGTCAGAATGTGAGAGTGGCTGTGTGGGGTCGCCTGCTACCTGGAGTGAAATAATGGCAGTCCCCAAATGAGATCTAGAAACTCTATGGGGTAAGTAGCCAGAAAAACAGAAAAATGAGACAAACTGAAGGGTCATGGAGAGCTAGGCCAATAGACTTGCTTTACTTGGACTTTAGGACCTTTTAGTTTCAATGGAGAGGAAACCTGGATGAGTGCCTGTATAAGCCCAAGTTGTGCAGAAAAGAGTATCCAAATTCAATTTTGCCATATTTGTGGTAGTTGAGAAAAGAAAGTAGTAAGATTGATTTCTTTCAAGTCCATGATAATGTCCTTCAAGTAAGATGAATTGAGCTCCAAAAAAGGATTTTCAGGGGTCCACAGATCTTCCTAATCCACAAAAGCCAAAAGACAGATGCAAAAGATGTTTTAAGGTACCAGTGATCCCCACTGCTGCTAACCTGGTGCTTACTGCTTGTACAGTGGTAGAGGTGTACAGCTGTAACATTGCTTTGCCTTCTGAAGGTCTGCTCTCCTGTTGAGTAATAATTGTTGTTTGATTGGCGTATTGATTGGAGACCTGTTATGTGGTGGCCCATCATATACTTATCTGTGTTATGTAAATAATGGGTGATTTTGTTTCTTATCCAGTAATCAATAGCTCAATAATGCAGTAGCTGATCTTTTTTAAGCACACTGTATTGAATGGAGTTGTGCTAATAAACTACACAACTCCAGTCAGTTTTCCAAGTCACTAATATATAGTAAAAATATCACAAATCAGAAGTCACACAGCATGAAATCGCATGTTCCAGTGTATAGAATAATTTCTCCATATTGCACCAAGGACATTTAGAATAGTGAAAAAGTTTGTGTGTGTGTGGCAAAAGGAAATATTTTTATGCTCCTTTGGCCTGCACACATTGAGTTTGAAAGTCTGTTTATATCCCTTTCTTAACTCTATATAAGTTCCTGAAGAAATAGCAACATGTGACGTATTGACAATGGACAAACAAGTAAAACCAGTTATTTGAGTACTCTGTTCGAAGACACTTAATTTTAAATTAAATCAATTTTGGCTTTATTTATCAGCACATTTGTGTTCATTTCTCCTACTAGCTTCAAGCTTCTTTGTTTGCATCACCTGTGAAGAGCAGATTTCAAGAATTCATTGAAGTCAGGTGTCAAATTTTCAATTTACTACCATGCTGTAAATCAACAGTCAACATGCTATGCTGATAACTTACAAAAGCCTCCAGGCCATCTAGGGTAGCTGCTTTTCTGGGTGGATAAGGAGGCTGGAGGATATTATGAGGACCAGAATATGTCACATTAGTGACAGTAGAACTGTGCATATATAAGTTCACTCCATGGTGCTATGGCTGATCTACAGGAACTCTGACTCCCTGCTAAATGTATGCCAAGCATACTGGGCTGAGAGTCAGGTGAGAAGGGCTTTAGTGTTGGTTTAATAATTATCCTGTGCTGTGGTCTTGTGTGAGTCACTCCACCTTTCTTTTTGATGTGATTATCGCTTTATACTGCTATAAATTTTGCTCAGTGCAGTCAAGTTGGTTGATCAATCAGGCAATTTATTAGTTCATTGATAAGGGATGAGCAAGCAGCACTGGAGACCGGGGGAGTCTGAGCTCCACCAACACATCTGCCCTACCCCAGGTTGCTGCCCCTTTTATCGGCAGTCTCTGGTGGGGCTGGGACATGTCTGCTGTGCTGGGGCACAAGTCTGACCAAGCCCCAACCTGTTCACCAGTCCCCAGGCTCACAGGTAAGCTGCAGTGGCTACAAGTCTCCACCAGGTCTGGACAAGGCTTGGGCATGTTAGCCAGGTTACCCTCCTAGCAAGGAGGTACAGCAGTGACAAGTTCCTACATGTCTGCAACAAGCCCGCAGTCTCTTTATACATAAGTAAATACAATTAATACATAAGAAATGGATAAAAGTCATATCTATGTGCTAAGGCAATTACAAAAAGTAAAAAACAAAAACATCAACAACAAAAAAACCTCAACAATTTTACAGCAAAATGATTTGAACAAAATTATATTTTTTCTTTGTCTCATGTCTATGTTTTGCTTTAAAGCTCAGTATTCCTGTTTTATACTGATCTCATGGTGTATTTTAAAAATGACATGAATCACTGTGTAATATCTCGCAATACCATACGAGCTTTACAGCAAAGACTGTCTTGGATTCAGGAAAGGACTAGGATACCTGAAATACCGTATTGCAGAGAAGAAACTCCATTGGCATCCAGCCTGTCCTGGAGGAAATACAGGGTCTGTCTCAAAAAAACCCAAAAAAACGCACCCCCCCCCCCCCCCCCCCACCAAC
>VWZN01020647.1:9640-26863 GCA_013396955.1 Regulus satrapa | reverse complement strand
AAAGATCTTCCTTCCTTCCTTCCTTCCTTCCTTCCTTCCCTCCCTCTCTCCCTCCAATTTGTGTCATTTTTGCAGTGACCTTTTCTCAATGTACTTTTTGTCAGTTTCCTCACTAGTAAATTTCAATGGTTTTGAGATTCAAATATTTAAATATGCTTACAGTCTAGGGCATTGTGTGGTGTAAGACATCTAAACCTCATTAAGGAGTGGGTGGAGGTCTCAAGCATCCATAGCCATTTGAGACCTGGGGTGTTCCATCTGGCTTCTAAATGCTACTTCTAAATGTCACCCATGAGCACTGCATCATAAGATCTAATTGTATGCAATAATTGTGGGTAATCCAGTGTGTGTGTTTCAAAAGTACACTGATATTTAGGCAGCAGATATCTGCACTGTCAATGCAAATATTTAGGTGGCTGAATCTGGAGCTGGATCCAACCTTTGGAATCCCCTTTGTCTCCTGGTACCTCGGTGCTGTCATACTTCGGGATATGGCAGTAGGAGGGATATGTGGCAGAGGATTTCCTGAGTACCCCCAGTCTTTGGCTTTGGCAGGACAAGCCTGATGCCTCTCTTGTGCCTCTTTCAAAGCTAAAGCAGTGTAGGAAATATATGCATGGTAGAATGTAAGCTTTCCAAAATGATTAAGAAGTTTGAAAACAGAGATTAACTGTATAAATAAAGACAGCACTGTTGAAAGGAAAAGACAAATGCTGTGACCCACATTAGCTGCAAAATTGAAGCCAGTCAGGCTGACAACAGTGGTTTAAAAACAAAATAATACTCTTCATTTACACAGAAAACAAAACATCTTCATTATTACAATAATTTTTCTCTAAAATAATTTAAGGGGAATAGAGCCACACCTAGTAAGAAACAGTTCATAATCACAGAGAATCACTGATTGCTGCTGTTAGATGATCTTTCCCCAAGTGTTGTACAAAGTAGCCATGCAGACTACAGCTAATTATCTCTGTTAGAGTTTTTCTGTTCTAATAGACAGCTTGAAGCATCACTGCACATGGGTGATAGTTAAAACAACAAACCACCCTCAGAACCAATTTACAGTAGAATGGCATTTCTGCAGTGAAATTGTAAACAAGATGCCTAGCAAATTAGCACCTTCCATCTTCAGTCTCTGCAACTGAAGTGCAGCTGGAAAGGATGAGCTGCTGAAAAAGCAGGATTAGGGGGACGGAGTGAATGGCTGTCACTCACTTTAAAAAAAAACAAAACAAAAACAAGTCAAGCACAAACTGACAAGCACAGGAAATTGCTGCATATGCTTCAGAGAAGCACAAAGGTCTGACTTTCTAGGGGAATGCCTGCCTGGAGGCTACCTCACCCCTAACTGCTGTTTGCCTTGGCACAGCATCTCCTGCCTCCACCCTGGCAATGACTCAGTGAGTCACATGCTGCATCTTAGGATAACTCCAGACAGCCAAAGATACTGAATTCCTCACAGAGTAAAGTGGCAGAGGAAGAGACCTTCAGCCTCTCCTAAAAACCCTCAGGAAAAAGGAGATTTAAATTTCTATCCGCTTCTAGGCCTGTATTCTCTTTGTGGTTGTCCAGCTGCATTTGGTACTAGTTTTACTGCTCCCTTGTTAATAGCTGGGGATCCTCCACTGAAGAAGAAAACAGCTCCTCAGGTGCTATTTCATACCAACTCACCTCCTCTGATAGTCATTTGAGGTCAGTTCAAAGCTGTTTGAGATGCATATCCTGAAGTCCATCTAACACACAAAGAGGGTGTGGGTCTCTGATGAATCCTGTGCTATCTTTGCAAGTACCAAATTGATGTTTTCTGTTTTCATCCCAAATGGATGAAGCACCCTGTGGTGCATCAGAAGTCCCCACCTACAAATCCGTGTGCCTCTGAGACCTAAGATGTTTATATAACCCTGGCTCTTTACTTTAATTTCCTCCAGGGATGCTGTGACCAAAATTCCAGCTGAAATTTGAGAAATTAAGTGAAAAAAGGTATGTTTAGTACAAGTCTGTAAAACTGCCAACTTAGCATTTTGATAAATCACTCACTAATACAAGGCTAAAAAACCAGTAAAGATACTTTCAATACTGGCTTTACTTATAGGAAACACCTAATTATGTTTGCAGTCATTTGTGGATCCTGGACTGAAATGCTCTGTAGATGGTTGACCCAGCTGTAGTCTGCATTTTCTGAGATCCCTAAAACATCCTTGAGTCAGCATGGATGGAGATCTCTTTCAGCCACAAAGCTCACCTTATGTGTATGGGAAACCACTCTCCCAGCTTTTATGGGCCAAAGCATATCTTTCTTTGTACTGTATGGAGTGACACAGCCTGCACGACGGTGAAACCATTAATATCACAGTAGCAAATTCTTTGGCATTCTAACTTGCTCATGTAATCACTTCCCCATCTTCCAGGTGTTCTCCTCATGAAGGACAGTAGCTGTTGCAAAGCTGACTCAAATCTCTCAGAATCCTATTATCTGCAGTCTTGTTGTAACTGCAGAAGTTATTTCCAGTAAAGTAATTCTTTTATTAATGAAATCTAACATTACCGCACTATAAAATTTGAACATATACCGCTGTGTCTCATTCACTGCAGTGGCAGTCATCATCTTTAAAAATTATATAGAAGAATGTGAGTTTCAATTATAAGGCATCTCAGTAAAAATATAACACGTAGCTAAATGCAGCTAGTTAAGTGATAGGAAATAGTGTGATTATAGGAAGAAAAGAGCATGCTCTTAGCTATGTTTTTTTTCTTTGCCATTCAAATTGCACTTCAGATAGCATCTCAAGCAATATGAAAACAACCTTTGCCATATGACGACAATCTTTGCCAGTTCTCTTAACAATCACAATTGTGAATACTCGGCCCTTGCACATGACATGTTCTAATGGATTACAAAGTCAGATTTATTCCTTGTTTTTGCTGTGTTCCTCTATACAATGTAAGGAAAAAAACCAGAGGCAAATTATGTGAAGTCAATCAAAGTGTTTGTGTAAATATATTAGTCTTCAGTGTTTATATTGATTTTAACAAATCACTGTCATTTGTTATGTAGCCAAATGTGTTATTGTTTCATCAGGGGCTCATAGTCTTATACAGCTAAAGCAAGGAAATTTATTATTTTAGGGAATGCTGGGTTTCTTTGGGGATTAAGAGATCCCAGCATATTTCAGCATTTTCTGGAGTGAAAAATGCAAATAGATAACAACTGTAGTAGCAGCAAACTTCCCAGAGAAGCACAAGGGTCTTTATCCACTAAGGAAGGTTGGTGTCTCTTTCTGGGTCTGGAATTTCAGTCCTGATTTCAAAGCCTCTGGTGGTACGAAATAAACCCATCATTTAGATGCAACTGGGCTCACCAAAGTTGGTAGGAGATCCACCTCTGCTTGAGGCAAAGTGGGGATTGGAGCAAGAAGCCATTCCCTGAGCACAAAAGCCATACATCTAGGTAGGTGTGATGGCCTCATTGCTTCACTGAAAATCTAGCAAGTGGCAGTGGTGCTATGCTTTCCCTAACACATCATAGTTTAACCACATGTGCACCAAGAGGACAACCTGGTTTTCAGACAGTAAAGAGGTCCATTAAAGTTTTGATTTATTTATGAAGCATACAAAATAAATAGCGATAGAAGGAAGACTGATACTAACCTTAAACAAATTAGAGTTACAGTTAACAAAAAACATCCCGGATTTTTTCCAATCCCATGCTAGGATAAAAACAGACACTTGAAGACAGGCCTCTGTGGCAAAATGAACCATTTCTTACTATTGCTATTGTACTTTACAGAGTGCTGAAGATTAAATGCATATGAGAACTGCCACAGCCTAGGCTTTAGAGCCAAACAAATACATGAATTCATCTGGCAATTACACTTAATGTAAGACAGAAAATACACTGATGCCATTACATTGCCATTTGAAAACAAATATATACAACACTTAAATCACTACAGACACCACCCTGCCTGAAACTGGATACTATGAATGCAACAAGCGGTGGTGATCTCATGCAGCTCTAAGCAGGTTGGGCTGTCTCTGGGGTGCAGAGCAATGATCTCTGGAGGGATGAGGCTGGGCCAGGAGCAGCAGAATTGTGTTGGGTTGAGGTTGCAGCCCAGCTAATGAGTCTCCTCTGTCCTGGCAGCACGCCAAGCTCTATACTGTGCTGCTTTGCACAGTGGAGACAAGATTTTATTGGTGCTTTTGAAGCCAACAGGTAAAAGAACATATGAATTAGCAGAGTTGAGACTTTTGAGGCCTGTAATTATTTAGGAGGTAAAGCATTCAAGCATCTGCAATGTATCTGTACTGTGAGCAAGCCAAATTAGGATATCATCAATATCAGTCCATGTTACCCGCTGGGCCAGCTTCTGCTGCTGGTTATGCCCATTTGACCCCTGAAAGTGCAGGCAAATTTGACATACTCTTTACAAAATTAGTAAAATAATTTAGAACTCATTCGTTTCTGACTAGGATGAATCTGTGCACATAAATAGTCTATTTTGCACACCTAGTAGAGAAAAGATTAGTGAGCTCTTTCTAAAGGCTTGGGCTTGTCTTTGATTACAGGAAAAATCATCTAAGTCTCATTCATCATCAAGTGTTTGACAGCCACATAAACTTGGAATAACTATAATGTCTTTTGTTTTATTTTTTCCTGTTTATGTCAAAGTAGCTGAGAACACAGATTTGATTCACCTTACTCAAATATTGCAGTAAGGCTTTTTTTTTCCTGTACACCCAGCAGCCTAAAATACATATACATATACATATACATATACATATACATATACATGTACATGTACACGTACACATACACATACACATACACATACACATGTGTATATATATGTATACAAGTATGTATATATATATATGGTGAAAACTGTGTGCTGAGCAATAACTGAAGGTAGATTCCATGCTGTAAAGCTAACCTGCTGCCCTACCAAAAATATTTGCAGTGGTGCTGCAGACATTTATCTTTCTAGCCATGTGTGCTTTCTGCTTCATCCTTCAACTCTTTCCTTATAAAGAGAATTCTTTCATCCAGTTCCTGAGGTTAATAGCCTTTTGCTTTTGATTTTCATACCTGTTGAAACAAACCTATGGAAACTCCAAGCCTCAATATATCTGGCTGATTTGGTTTGGTTTCTTCCCAGTGGCATTACAATGGCTTTTTGTGTATCATTATCACCTGGATTAATTTCTTCTGCCTGCTACAGTGCTGGCCTCACATTGCAGTTGGCTCAAAAATGCAGCTGAAATCCAAGACTTAACACAGAGCTGCAGTGATGGCACCCCACCTTGCCGGGTCCATGTTGAGTACCTGCATGCATAATAAAATTGTTACACAGGTATCCTCCCCTTTGCTAGAAATCCTTAAACTCTACCATTGAACTCACTAAAATTTGTATTTGTGATTTTCTTGGTGTTGCGTCTATCCTAAAGACAGACAGATGTGCTGAAGCTCATGGGGTTTGAGTGTCCTTGCACCACAGTGGCTGTTCTGTTTCTGTCCTGTTGTGTGGATAATCTCATGTGTTTGCTCAGTTTCAGAAGCTGCAGTAGCTTTAACCCTTTATCTGTTATTTGGAGGTATTTCTCAAATGATTTTTGTCTTATCTCTCACAGAAGAGATAATCTCACCATCTTAATAGGAACCTCACAAATTTTGAATTCCACAGTTTCTAGTGGCAATGGATAATTATCCCTTTTTTTTTTTTTAATACTATGATAATCTATGACTTGTTAAAAATGAAATGCAGAAAAGTTTAATGTATCAGCAATAACTTCGCTTTCTTTAATCTGTCCTGAGATTTGTTTCTTTTGTTGTTTCCCTGAAAAAAACTTTCCATATAATATACTAGCTGTGTTCTGAAAAATACATTTTACTCCCTTGGCATTTTTTCCCCTCAATAGGATAGTGAAAGCCAGCCAGTAAAAAAAAAACCAAAAACCTAAACAATAACCCTCTTTGCAAACCAGTATAACAGCAACAAAATAGCTCCATGTTTATTATCTTGTCATTATCTTTCATTGTCTGGTGTGTATATAGAATTTAGACTTTCTTGCACTTCTTCTGTTCTGCAAAATATTTTATACTCATGTGGATTCCACAGGAATCAGTCTCTGCGGTTTGGTTTGCTCTGGTTCTGCAATGTTTACAACTTCCAATCCCTTTGGCAAGAGTTGCTCTAACTGTTCATATCATATTTGAGATATTGCAGATACTTCATGCTGTGCAACAGCGGAGGAGAGCATGTTTATAAATATTTGCTCCTTATTAAAAGGTGCTTCAGCAAATGTTGTAGCACTGCATACAGCCTGACTTCTGGGATCCTTCTCAAAAGCAGTTTGATGCTGTAGACCATGTTCTCTTTTGTGTACTACAGACCTTTTAAGATACATCCAGAATTAAGCAAGGCGAAAAGATTTCCAAGAAAGGATGCCAATATATAAAAGAGGAGAGAAAGTGAGGACAACAAAACATAAATGCTTGAGGTTAAGGGTCACAATTGCAGAGTTAGGCCACTCAATACTATAACTTGATGGTAGATTTTATTTTTAGGATTTGATGCATTTGTTTCAGGAAATAATTATTTTTTATTGTATTTGGATGGTCTAAGGCTTACTTGTAAGTTTCTGTAAAATCAGAAAGAGAATAAAAGAGTCACAGCCAGTGTTTAGTGGATGCATTTCTAAATGTCTCTTGTGATTGTAGCTTTACTCAACAATTTGCTTGAAAAGTAATTGCTAAGAAAGATACAGTTTTTGTTGATACAGAAAATTCCCTACTCTCTTGTCAAGAAAGATTTGCATGCTATTGTTCCCTGTAATAGCAGGATGAACAACCACAAGGAACAGAAAATAATAACATGGAAAATACACCTTTTTTCTTGCATTCATTTTTCTGGACCATGGTCTGAAATTAAATTTGTAATTGTAACATTACTGCAAAACTTTCATTTGGGCAACTTTGTACTGGTGAGCTATTAAAGCAAAAACTTTGGTGCTCCTGCAAGTGGAAAACAAGGTCTGATGTATTGTCCTATGATTTCTCAGCTTATTTTGTGATTCTGGGATTCTGTGAGACTATGGTTAAAATTTTAAGAGAAATCATCTCAGTGCTTGAACTTATGCCCCGGGTTCAATCATCAAATTGTGAACATGCTAGGGTCATTGTCTCCTTATAAAAAATGGAAATTCTTCATGGGCTACAGCTAGACCTGAGAAAATATAACAAAGGTGAGACCTTTACAGTTTTTCCTTTTCTACATCTCTGCAAAATGTCTTACAGGAAGATCAGTGGTCTCTAGGTTCTTGTTTCAGGAGGAGAAAAGATCTCTGATGTGTCTTGCTTTTCAGAAGTAGACTGAAGAAGTCTAAAGCTTTGAAAAATCTCTCAGCTCCATGGCCTGACTTTTACAGGTTGTAAGCATTTGTTTCCTCCTGTTCATTCTCAAAATGTTTCTCATGATGCACAATTCTTTTCTAAACTAGGCTGTGTAGATGAGAGTTATGGAGGGAACTGCTCTAAATGACAGGTGTGTCAGTCTCTGAACTTCCCCATCATCACCATCTCTTTGCTGGCTCAGAGATGGTGGCAGAGAATTGCTCTGCATTGGCTCCTACAGCCTTATGACACATCAGCTCTGCTCTTCTGACTGTCTCTTGCCACCTTGTGCACAATGACTGAAGACTGAGTCATGAATCATTTACCATCAGTCCTGGCTAACCAGAGGTGCCAGATGACTGGATGCTCACAAAAAGGGTAGGAAGGAGGATCTGGGCCTCTACAGACCTGTCATCCTGACCTCAGTGCTGGGGAAGGTCAGGGAGCAGATTGTCCTGACTGCCATCATGTGTCATGTGTACACTGACCAGGGGATCAGGCTCAGCCAACATGGGTTTATGAAAGGCAGGTTCTGTTTGAGAAACCTGATTTCCTTCTGTGAAGTGGTGACTCAGTGGATGAGGCAAAGGCTGTGGATGTAGAGTGGCCAGCAGGAAGAGAGCAGTGATGGTCTCCCTGTACTTGGTGCTGGTGAAGCTGCACCTGAAATCCTGTGTCCAGATTTGGGCCCCTCACTACAGAAAACACCTTGAGGTGATGGAGTGAGTCCAGAGAAGGGCAACAAAACTAGAGTACAAGTCTTACAAGGAATGGAGTTATTTACCTGGAGAAAAGGTTGCTGCTCAAGTGAGATGTTTTTGCTACCTGAAAGTGGACAATAGTGAGGTGGGTGTCAGTCTTTTCTCCCAAATAGCAATATGACAAGAGGAAATGGCCTTAAATTGTGCTAGAGGAGGTTTATATTGGATATTAGGAAAAATTTCTTCACCAAAAATGTTGTCAGGCATTAGAACAGGCTTCCCAGGGAAGTGGTGCAGTCACAATTTCTGGAGGTGTTTATTAACTAACCCTGGAACTGCTGGGCTATTGGCTGGATTCGATGCCCTTACAGACTTTTCCAAATGAAACTACTCTATGCTTCCATAAATCCTGCTCTGGCTTCAAATTCAGATCTCTTTCAGTTTTGGACAGGTACCACCAGCAGACCTTTGCCCCCCAGAGGGCAGAGGTGAGATATCCTGTAAACACTTCTTAAATCCCCAGCAGAACTGAAAGCATCATACTGAGGCATTCCATAGATCAAAACAGGTGGATTTTTCTTCAGCTGATGTAGTTGGTGGCTTGTACTGACTGGTCCTCGAGCACTTTCTGAGCCACCAGTGGAATTTGGCAAATGTCTAATGAAGTGATATTTGCTTCTATAGTGTTATTAAAATGGCACTGGTAAATAAATCTGTGCCTCTCTAAAGCTTTTCTCTTTATATATATATTAGGAAATATATCTATATCCTTCTCTCTGTACATGTTTATTTCAATTTCTAAAATACTCACTGTGACCGTAACTGATAACTATGTCATTACTGTTCCAGATAATATAATGAAATATATCAGTGGTTTGTATATACTGTATGTGGGTGACATCAGTGGTTTTGAATAAGTCTCCTGCAGTTACCATAGAAACAGGATTTCCTCAAGTAGCACAGCAGAGTGGCGTGATGTTGAGTGGGGAGTTCTAACATTTAATTTTTAAATTAAACCATACAGATAACCAGCAGGGAGCAGTGCAACCTCCAATTTAAAATTAAAATGATGATGAGCTCTGTTTTTCTGTGTTGATTGTCACCCCAATGATACCTGACCTAGCAGCTAGCAAGACACTGTGAGTTCTCAGTCTGCAAAGATGCATGCTGACAAATATTTTTCATGTGTGCAAGGCAACCTATAGATAGATACCTGTGAAAAAGGGACCAGCTTCCCACACAGCAGTGCACCAGCATTCTACAGTTTGATATGGGCATATTTCCATTTAAAAAATAATGTCTTATGTGTTAGTAACCAAAGTATTTTCAATTAATAATAAAATGTTGCCTATAGATCAATATGAAGTGTTTCTAGAACCTGATGTTAAGGTGTATTTCATGTGAATGACAACGACTTTTAGGGCAAATGGGAGCTGCTTAGTGGATCACCATGGTAACTGTGGTGATAGTATATGCTTGAATGCAGTATTAGTTTTCTACAATCTGATCTATGGCCTGGTTCAGAGGATCATTGCATAATCGTTTATTATTTTAATGAGGAAATAAAATTGATTGGTTTTGGAACTTTCTTCTCCAGCACAGCAGCAGGGTTTTGCACTGGGTCAGAGAAATTACTAAAAACCAGGGCTCTTCATCTGAATTACAAATCTCAAGGAATTGGAAAACAAATATAACAGCAGTTTTTCTTTCTCCTCAGTTCTCTTAGCAAGTCTCTGCTCCTTTAATCAGATTAGTATCAGATGTGAGTAGCATGAGGACCAATCTGGAGAGAATTACAGCATATATAACTACTTTTTTTTTGTTTTTTTGCTTTGTTTTTCCCCAGATCTGTCCTTTTTTACCCCATAATGGGAACCCTTGACCATTGAACCCAGGTCTTGATCCTTACATTCTTATTCCTTCCAGTAGCTGTAATATGCATTGTCTGTGCTTGTTTACCTCTGGGACTTTAACACATCCTCAAAATGCAGTCTGCAAAGGGGACAGCACACAGTTTTCTGTCCCAGAAGAAATGCAGGTTTTGACTTATGACCAAATGATGTTTTGAGGTTCTTCTTCTATGACACAAATAGTAGAAAAAATGGTTTCTAAGGTATAGAATTACATTTGAATACAAAATTGCCTCCGAACCACCAAAAAACATCAGGGTGTCAATAGCCATGAAATGAAAATTCAGTCCTGCTGAAACAGTTTAGTGTTTATAGAAAACACAGTGGGTGGAAGAAAAACTGTATGTTAAATAGGAATGTCTAAGCTGCAAACACTGCAGTATGTGGATACTGTTCTTCACTTCAGCTGCTCTGCTCAAGAGGAGCTTGCTGGTTAGAAGATTAATCCAACCATGAGGAGGCACCCTTTAATTAAAAAGTTTCATGAACCATACTATTTTTTTTCTGTGAACCTTTCTGTAGAGAGAAAAACCAAGACCCCCATCTGATTTTTACATAACTGTGTATCCCCCTTAAAAGCTTATGCTTGCAATCAATCATCCCTCTCATTTGAAATCCCTAAGGAAATAGCTGGTTGCTGTCGCTTAGGAGCAACTTGGCTTTGCAATATATCACACGACTTGAGCTCCCACACAATGCAGGTTCCTGCCTCGGGAAGTAAATAACCCTGGCAGGCTGTGGTGGCTGGGGAGCAGCTCTGTGGGATGTACTGGTGCCCTGCAGCATCACGAGCCATGCAGGAACGGGCAGCTATGAGGCAGCAGGAGCACAGTGCATCCACACAGGGGTGGGATTATTCCCCCTACTCCATGGAGAGATACAGTGTCTGCGTTTGGGCTCCCCTCAGTATAAGGTGTGGGCAAACTGGTGTGAGCTCATTAAGGGCTCCAAGCCAGATGGGACTGGCTCAGCCAGGGGCTCAGATGGCTCCAGAGGGGCTGGCAGCAGACAGAAACCTAGTTATAGGCAGTCGAGATAAGAAAATTTCCTTAGGTCTCTGAGCCTGAAGCACATGCAAGGAATCAACCAAAGGGCCCTGTATGGAGCTCAGGAGTGCCTTTAAATTTGTTTTACTTTTTCAGGAGAGTCCTGTTCTTGCATTTCTTCCCCTATGGATCTTAGCTGTACAATAGTGATTTGAACAGGTCTAAGAATAGTTGTAATTTTATAAAAGATTTCACATCTTTCTCAGGTATTTGGACAGACTTAAAATTACATAAAATTGCTCTGTTAAGGACTGAATTTTAATTAATTCTCTTACATGGAAAAGGAAAATACATAAAATTCAGGTTTCCAGAATGAATAAAAATATAGGTAAACAAACTGAAGTTTCCTCCTTTTTGTTTTTCAAGAGCCTTTCTCTTGAATCAGAAGTTAATTTTACTGCCATACTATTTATCCTAGAGGGATAACACTGAAGCACCTACCCTTCACTTTAGTAGTAGTGATTGAAAGAAATTTTACTAGTGCAGACAGAATGCTGCTCCAGAAATATTTGCTTTTTAAAACCTTCTCTAACATATATTCTTGCATTGTACTTAGGGCTGCAAATCCCATTCACAGAGAAAGACAGGTGGCAGCTGTTATTAGAAATTTGGATCAGGTGAAGTCAGCACAAGCTTCTTAGTCACACTGTTACTTTCTTGTTGCTATCTTGCATATTCCATGACAAGGTGGGTTTCCTTTTTTTTTTTTGTTTTGTTTTGTTTTGTTTTGTTTTTTTCTCCTCACCTCTGGAACAGATTTTACAGCTTCCCATATAGCCAGGGAGGAAAAAAAAAAAGTGATGGTGAATTCAGTGCAGGGAAAACACTCCTTAGTGTAAGCTTTAGTGCAGGCCTTTTACAGCTGAGCCTGTTAATCCAGTTGAAACCTCATAGTGAGCTTGTCATTAATAGTGATTCAAAGAGAAGAAAGATGCAGTGAGGGTAAGCCAGATGTGTGTGTGTTGTAGAGGTCAACAAAGCCCAGGGTGGATCAGCAGGGGTGGAGGGGAAAAGATGCCCTGGCAAACAGGGAAGGTCTGTTTTGTTGCATGGACTTTTCTGCCAGTCCCCTTTGAAGGCCATCAAAAGATTCCCCAGTAGCCCGTGGAGCACACTCAGTGTATACACGAGGCTAAGAAGGACAAAAGGGCAGAGTGACTGTCTGAACGACTGACCCTTTGACCCTCGTACATATTTTGAGGCATTTCAAGAATTTCTTTGACTGATAATGAATGGAGTTATGAAGAGTGTGCAGGCCAAAGTGGCTGAACATAGTACTGTGAGATGTAGGAATTATAATGAGCCATAAATAAAAATGTTGGCAGACTTCTGAGAAATTTAAGGAAAACTGTCTTCTAAAAAGAACTAGCTCTTCAATTTTTGATGGTCTAATGTATTTTAACAATTTTCTTGGCATAGCAATATATCTAATCATCTTTGGAGCTCCTAGAATTATTAATTGTGCCTTCTGATTGTGACTGAAATAATTAAATTATATCAATTTATAAAAAATCCAAGGAATGATAATGCAAATCTCAATTCTTGGGCAAGCAACAAAGAATGTGCTCTTATTCATCTGTCAATAATATGTGTTTTGTGCTGCTGCAGTTTAAAATGTCAGATATGTATGAATGACTCAATTTATATTGCAGAGCTTATCTATTTTAATCCTTCCAAACAAGTTTTTGATAATTTTAAATAGTTCTGTATTTCATCATTCCTCTGTGCCATTCAATTGCCCTTTCTATAACCAAAAATTTTGTTCACTTCCAGTGTTGACATGTTTCTCTCATACAAGTTTCTTTGCTGGAGATAAAGGCAGAGATGACTGTAATTTCCATTCTATGGGCAAGATTTTTTATTGGAAAATTTGTTAAGGACTAAATTTCTCTTTAAGAAATATTGTTAATATATTTTTAGTTACTACCATTAAATCATGGGTTTTAAATATTTGAGACAGAAAAAGACTTTTTTTTTTTTTTTTTTTTTTTTTTTTTTTTTTTTTTTTTTTTTTTTTCTCCAAAAAAATTTTTTTANTTTTTTTTTTTTTTTTGCTTGACCTACTAAAAATGCTTCAAGCCTCATAGATACTACAGTGGTAAATTTATTTTAAATTATTTATATCATGCACTATCATGTACTTTATAACTTCACTTTAGTGCATTTTAATAGATTAAAATATCTTCTGGCACTGAATGCTCCTGTAACATGTGTCTAATCCAGGCTTTCCATCTCACATCTGAAGACATTTGCCTTCTCAGTTTCCTACCTATAGGTAATATATTTAGGGTTCATGTGACTTTTTTAGTGTCCGGAGACAATTCTTTTATAAAGTTCCTTATTCAAAGAGCGGAATTTTAATAAACTATACATAACATAGCAAAGGAATTTTCATTGCAAGTGTCCTTTTTCAGACAACAATTTCTAGTACTGAAAAAACAGGATTCTTATATCCAGATATTAAATATATTTTAAATTTCTGACAAAAAATCCTAGAAAAGGGCTCATCCAATAGGAGACTCTTAAAAATTGATAAAGTATTTCCTGAAAATATTAGACTAGGAAAAATTTGAGTTAACAATAAGATTGTCCAGTAAGGGAAAAAAAAAACCAAGAGGAGCCATTTAGACAATCAAATAAGATAATTTTTTTTAATTGAATTTTGACAGCTGAAGCCTCAAACCAATAAAAATATATTTAGTAGAAAATTCAGAAGGGGGGACTGACTGCATGGTGGTTAGCTCCTAAATTGAAGAGGAGGTGAAAGTTAATAAGTAACAACTAAAAATAATTCAATCAATTCAGTTCTTTTATTAATTTGTGAAAAGAACAAAGCTTTGGGATTGCTTTCAACATACATTGGTGGTTGTGATTTTTCTTGTTTGCTTTTTTTTTTTTTCTTTCTTTTCAGAGTCAGAACCAGACTAGCCAACTAACCTTTTTTAAAAATTCCAGACATCTATTTTTCTGTCAACTCTTGGGCAAGTCTCTGGGGATGTGATTTTCACATCAAACCCAGTATGAAATTCTGCCTACAAGATGCAATGTAGTATGACAGATGTCCATGTGGAACAACACTAATGAAATGTGATTTTGTCATGAGCAGTAAAAACCTGGGCATCAACTGCAGTGCCAGAATAGATGCTGGTGTGCAGTAGATAATGTGAACAGATAAGCAGCTGAAATGCAATATGGTAACAAAAAAGGGCAGCAAAACTTTGGTTTATATAGGCAGAGGGATCTTATAATGGATTTGGGAACACTAAATCCTTCTGGACTGAGTATTTTTTCAGTCTGATCATTAAATATCTAGTCTGAAATAATAATCAATTCCTTCTGTCTGTTTCAAAGAGACAATATGTGCTTTATGGTTGACTCAATCCTTCAGTCTCAGATATCTATGTGTATGAAATAACTTATTGAAATATCAGTATTTCAAAACTAGAGAAGAGCATAAAATTAGCAGAATTCACACCATTATCTATCTAAAACTCTAAAATTAAAATCAAATCCATGTGTGCCTTTGTCTATCTCCAGTGTCAGGCCTGAAATTTCTTTGCAGTGGGACTTTGACTTCACATCCACATTTTGGAGAAGTCACATTCTTCAGACATGTAGACATGGATACAGGCACTCATGTTTAGGTATTTAGCATCTGAAAGTGTGAAAATTTGTTATTTGTGTTCTTATTTTAATTAGCTAAATGAGGACTGTGAATATGATCATGAATTTATGGGTATTCCTTTCTTTTTTAGTGAATCTGCTTTCCCCACTGAACTCTCAAGGTGGCCATTGAAGAAATTTGGTTGAGGAAAGTCTTTTATTTACACAATTATTCTGTTGCTATTGAGTTTTCTCACAAAAATTTTTTCCCAGATTTGTTTTTAATGTAGTTTTAGAGAAAATTATTACCAGGAAAAGGGTCCTGGATAACACTGAAATTAATCTCAGCCTGTTATTCTAAAGAACATTCCAGGATTTTTTTTAAACCTCCTTATTTTGTCTTGAAAGTGTGTGAAGTTTTCCAGTTTCTGCTCTTCATTGTGCATCAATGGCTGACTAATAAATAGAATTATTTCTTCATAAATACATATGCATATTTATATAGATATAGATGTATGTTATTAAATCATAACAATTTCTAAAGTCCTCCAAGTACATTTCTGAGCATTATAAAAATGTTTTTCATATTCCCAGGCTAATGTGAGGCTGGTAGTCATGATTTTAAGCTGAGATTTCATAACATTGAAGATCTTAGTAGGTGTTGGGAGAGTGTTGAAAGAGCAAAGTGGAGGTAAGCTCTTGGTGGAGTCTGTCAAAAATCAGCCTTAGGTGTCATCTTAATTGTATGTAACAGCTCAATGAAAACTGACATCAGTGTTAAAATGATAAGAGCCCTTAATAAGCAGAAAAATATATCACTTAATATTCCATTTTGTAATAACAATGATTTGATATTGTGAGAAAAATGCATCCTCATGGCATCCTAATTTACTCTAAAACTATCACTTTAAAATTTGCATGGTGGATCCCCCCATATTTCATCAAAAATAATCCAATTCATCAACAGTGTCGATCACTTATTTGTCACTGAGCTGGTACTGGTGCTTTCAGCTACCTCTATATGATTTCAGATGAACTGGAAACAATATCAGTGAAGGCAACGATGATAATGATTCAACAGAGTGCAGAGATAGGGCTGTAGTGATGAACTGCAGATGACCTGTAGCTAAACACAACTGTTGTACCCAATTTTCTCATGTCAGAAGAAAAATTGCTAACTGATTGATTAGTAACTGGCTAAAAATGACTGACTGATTGAAAACATAGCCTGGTGTCAGGGCTGAATTTTCACCCTATGACACAGGAGGGCTGTGGCTGAAACTATAACTGCAAGAACAGTTCTGACAAAGTAGTACAGTCAAGGCAGATATATCTCAGCATTATTTTTTCAGCTGGCCTGGTAAGTTTTTAGATTTTGCACATGTGGCACTTTGACCAGATGTGACCACATTACTATACACAATTATGCCTCTGTTACTTTCAAAATCACACTGGGTTATCATTACATAATTTCTTTTGTAAATCCAATGTAGATATGCCTACGGATTGTTTATGACCCGTGTCATTGTGTAGATTTTATGTGACAGAACACAGCCTGGACCTACATAGTTTTCTGCAGAATAATTACCAGTTGGCATGCCAGAACAAATGGTGAGAGGTCATCAAACAGCTCATCCAAGTCTTCCACCCATCTGTCCACTTGCTGTTCATGGAACATGTAGTTTTTATATTTAATGATTAAACAGTTTTCTGTATATCACATTTTCAGTTTTCCCAAGCAATGCTTGCATGCAACACTTAGTGTTCATTTGATGTTTGCTTTCCAAAGTGAAACTTTGTGTCTAACTTCAACTGGTTAAAATAAAAGTAAGAAACACAATGTAAAATATTTATTTGATGCTTTACTTTCTCCTAGTTTTCATCTGCACTATACCTTCCCTAAAAGCATCTGTGTTTTATATATGTATAATTTTTTTGGTGGTATTATTTTAATTTTTTTTTTTCCATTAGGGAAAAGCTTCGGTTAAATATTTTTAAAATACAATCTTTTTCTGTCTTAATTGATAATAATGTTGCTAAAGAAAAATAAATTCAGTGGTGCTTTCAGGCACATTTTAAGAGAAATTAATTAAGCATTAAATATTTTAAGATCTCTGTGGTTGTATTTTCTCTCCTCAAATACAGGATGCACAAACCCAGTGAATGTTGCAAAGGTTACAAGTTACTTTGAAGTCAAAGTTGTTATTTTTGGTTTTGTTGGTTTATTTGTTTGGCTTTTTAGCCAATTTGTTGTTTTGTTAGCCTCAGTGAATTAATAGTCCTGTACCTTGGTGGTGGCTCTCTGATGTAAAGAGTTACAAAACTAAACACCTGACAGTTGCGTCTGAGCCCATTGTGTCTGAAGCAGGCCTGAAACATCTCCACTCAGCCCACTTCCCCAGTTCCTCATAAAATCAGTTCACCAACAGTATGTGTAGGACACTCTCTGCTCCAAAAGTCAAGCCGCACTGGGTGGAGATCTCCCCACTCCCCCGTGGGAGACTGTCACCTCCAGACACTGGCTCTGAGTGCCCAGTCTGCCAATGCACCCTTCACTTTTTTTTTCT
>VWZN01020639.1:61395-73669 GCA_013396955.1 Regulus satrapa | reverse complement strand
TATTCCTATAGGTATAAAAATATTTGGTATCCATTGTAGCATCCAATGGGCATTAGACAGAAATCTGAAATATGTCATAGAGGCTGATCCAAAAAACAGAAATTAATCCTGAAAGTCCCTGAAACTCCCTGGTTACATCTCAGATTGGGCTGAAAACAAGCTGTCCTGAAGCAGACAAATATCATTAACCTGAACTCAAAAAACTCTAACTATGACCCTTTCATTTAAAAAAAAAAAAAAAAAAGAATATGATTGTACTACCAGCTTTTTAGAGAGCAGCAAAGTAGCTGGGATATTGGGACTCTATAAGTCTTGTAGTGCAAGAAGGTTTAAACTTGACACTCCTTTTCCACAGCAGTGTCCTACACTCACAAAATTTTCTAAGCAGGTGTCATCCAGTTCTCAACTGACACTGGAGTACTTCCCAAAAGTAAGCAACAAAAAACACTCTGCAGCTGAATAATTTGTACACTCGTTCATAAAAAGGTGTTTCTGCTCCCTTGGGCAGCTGCATGTTTCCTATTACAATGTCTTTCATCAAAACATCAAAAAAAAATTCCTTCAAGAAAAGATCAGAACTTCTGGTGGAGACTTCTGCCCTCCCAGCTGAGCATTTTAATTTATCTGACAAATGTAATAAATGAAAAAAAAAAAAAAGTTCCACTTAAAATTGTGGTGATACAAGCAGCACCATCCTTTCTTGGATCTGTAACCACAGTACAATCCTTTGTGAAAGACAATCTGGCAGTCATGCTGGAGCCTGAGATCCTGTACTCATCTGTAGGGCAATCTTACCTTCATTTTGGTTTGGGCATATACTTTCAGGTTCTGTTCTGTGTCTAAAGCCTTGGAGATGACCTCCCTCCGTTCAAGTGCCATGACACATTTGTCAATGAAAAAGCACTGTGGATCATATAAGTCCTCCAGAGAATTTTTCTGCTAAGAAAATTTAGACAATTTTATTCTTTTTTACATATATGTATATTCCATGCTTCCAGGGATGAGTGCACAACACAAAACAGCTCAGATGTAGGAGCTCAGACAGTTACTGTTGGATACTTGAGCCTACTGTGACCTTACACCAACTCTGAAGGAATACATCACAGCTTAGGTCACCATGAGGACAGTCTTATGTGGGGCAAACTGGGAGAACACACTACAATGCCTCCTCAACTGGTCATGTGTCACATTTATCTGGTAACTGGATTACTTATCATCAGATGGTATATCTCTATTCAGCAGTAACTGCTCAGAAAAACAAATACCAGAGAGTTGCAAGAAAAAGAAGATAGAAAGTAGCTTTAATTGCTAGCTCATAATAAATAAATCTCTTCAAAAGATAACCTTTTTAATAACCTGACCACATCTGCTCCACATGCAGCTGCTCTACTGGGAGGGCAGGTCGTTCCTGAGGTATTATTGAGGGGCCCTAACACAGCTAGGTGAGTACATCCCTACAGCAAGTTTAGAGTATACTTCCTGCTCTAATTTCAGAGACACCGATATTTTAGATAATGCAGATAATGAACTCACTCTAAGCCAAAGTAGGTATCAAGTACTGAAAATAAATTTCCCATCTCACAGTAATGAGCTTTGCAAAGCAAAGTGCTAAAGGCAACAGCTTTTAAATTACTAGCAAGTTTTGGTTAAAATGGTTTTTCTAATAAGTTGGAAAATCTTCTTCTCCTAAGAATTTTAAAATATTTTGAAGAAGTGCATTTCTTCATCTTGAGTGATGAGTGTGTAAATGCCAAATGACTGCTAAAAGTCTTTCAAGTTTACTATTCGGTACAAAGCATCTATCCCCAGCCCCTTTCTTCTTACTCAGTCTGCCAGGAAGCTGTGTGGGAAGCCTTTCGTATTTTTCTGGATCGGATTCCTGATACTTCTGAATATCAGAACTGGGTTACTGCCTGCCAGAGGGAAACCTTTTGCATATTCGACATAGGCAAAAACTTCAGCAATTCCCAAGAGCACCTGGAAATAATTCAACGGGTAAGGATTACTGAGACATTTGTTTAGGAACTGGGAGAGGCTTCCAAGTCCCTCTCCACTGCTTATTTAAGGGCAAAGTATTGCTCAGGAAAAGGAGGGGGCATGTCTTAGAAGGAAAACATAAAAGTATAGTAGACAAGAGAGCTAACAGGCTCAATGGTTGGATACACCCACTAGTAAAATGCTGTTTTTCTTAATCTTTTTGCAGCGAGTAAAACATAGAACCTTCCAGGAAAGGTAAGTAGCACAAGTAGAACCTTGCCACTTGATGTTACTGCCTTCTTTGAAATAATATGTGTCGATGTGTGTGGATGTGAGCAGATATTCTGATAGCACTGTGGCGTATTTGTGAGATGTGCATACTGGATATATCATAGGACACAGTAACTGAATCCCAAATAATGGATGTGTCTAAATGTCTGAGTTACCTGTCCATTTCAAGACACCACTGAATGTTTTCTCAGACTAATGTCAGCATGAAACCCTGACAGAGACGTGGCTTTGCATTAATCTAGTGTTGACTGGGAGTGTGAAAAAAGTTGCTATAATTCTCAAAAGGAAAGTCAGCTTAATAAAAGTTTAGCTGAGAGGCTACATTAAACAATAACATGAAAACTCTATGCCTTCATTTTAGATTTCTCCTGTATTTTTATATATCATGACAATGTTTATTGATGTGGTAATATGTAATTCTGTAAAGTCTTTAGAAAAAGTATGCTCCTGGAAATGCTCAGAAGTTGGAGAATAGCAAGATTAAAGCAACTATACTGAACTCTGGTTCTCTCTCTATAAATACTACAGTGCAGCCAGACAAATGATTACCCACAACTGCTGATTTATGTATATTTTTTCCTTCATGTTTTCTCTGATTTTTAAGAGATTTTCAGGCAAATAATCTTTTCCATTCATAGGTTACACTATCTCATGATCACAGAGGTCTTATGTACCTTAATTAATTCTGACATGGGAGAACTGACATATTTTTAATAATTTAAGGCCTAACTGAACTCTGCTGGAAGTCCAAAGGAAGGCCTTTTCATTCATCCTAGTGAAGCAGCAGCAGCAAGGCATTAAGTGACTGAACTCAGAGTTCTTAGGTTCTTCATGAGCAGTACTGTTTTCCCTAGACACAATACAAAAAATTAAGTAAATTCCATGAAATTGCTTGTATTTTAGCTGGAAAAACAGACAGCAATGATTATGCATGGTTGGACTTCATCTTTACTACTGTGTGGCTTAGAAAATATTTGGTATCTTCTGTAGATATCATGTAGAGAAATCAGTCTCAAAGTATAGATACAACACATAACTAGCTAACACTGTGAAAACATTACAAATATTACTCTTGTTCTCACCACGCAGGATATCCCAAGGACGTGGTAAATCAGTTGTCATTCATTCATGTTCTTTATTTATGTAATTAAGCATCTAGGTTGTTCCTGTATAGAAATACAGCTCATGCTTTTCTGTCTATGCTTCAAGCTTTATGCTGCCTCAATTAACACCACACTGCACATCTGCAGTACCCTTAGTTCTTTCATTCATACCAATTTTCACAAATACGCCATCTGTATGCACTGTAGAAAATCTGAGGAATTATACCTTACTCCCCAGTTTCAGGAGAGAAAAATCTCCAAATATCCCTTAGAAGATTTGCATTTAAGAACCTAAATTTTCCCAAAAGCTACAAATTAAAAGTTTGCTTTTAAGGGTGTAGAATAATTTCTGTTTCAAGTGAAAGAATATTTAATACATCTATTTGTTTTAAAATGTACTTAGAGGTAGATACTATTGCTCTTTTTCAAGCAAGCTAACAGTAGTTAATAAAATGTACTCATCACCACATGACTGTAAAACACAAAACAGAAAATAATTGTCAATAAAACCAAACCAAATCCTGTGATACATTTACCCACCATATCCTTACTTGAGTGTTTAGCTGTCCTCCTTAGGGCATGGTAGGCATTAACCCGTGAATATTATATCCAGAAGCAAACACTAACATTTCTACATCTCAAAATAATCTGGATTCAGGAATCTGATTTAATAATAAGATAATCTGTAATTATTTTGAAGCATAATTATAGTGTTATAATGCAGGCTGACAAATTAAAAATAAGCCTAGCCACTATTGTCTCACACCACACTGTATGAAACACACCTGTAACATGAAATAACTCTAAAATTAGAAGAACCACAAAGCTCTTATCGAACTATCTTGATAGGATGAAAAATAGCAAAGAAGACAAAGGTTGATTCAGGTAATGTACAAGAAGTCTTGCTTCCATTTTAGATAGTGGTCACCGCTTCATTGACTTCCAAGAAAGAAAAAAAAAAAAAAAAAAACCAGACCAAATGCACTGATTTAGTCTCTGTGATCCCATCCCTCTGGTGGCATTGACAAAATCTGTCACAAAACATCATGAGAAGATTCATAGCAGGAATGCTAGTCCTTATGCTGTTCCACTGCCTGTTTAATCAGGTTTAATATTCTATTACAGGTAATTTCTCTCATTTAAACTACACTTGATAGAGGTATCATTTCTATATGTTTTTTTTTTTAATTTTTCATATGTTTTTCTTGCTGGTACAATACGCGGATAATTAAATCACTAATTTCTATTTGATTGATAGGAAAGATGAAATATCAGCAGAGAAAATAGGAGGCAAAAAGGTGGAAGAAATTCCCTCCATTTCTACAGGTAAAATCAGATCTGCCTGTTGTCTGCCTGTTAACTAAAATTGCTAAGGCAAATGATTCTTAGGTCTTAGAAGGCTATAATTTAATGAATGTTGTAGAAGAATGACATGTTCAGTGGAGTGAAAACGTTTTAGCAAAATAATCTTTGAGAATAACTTTTTAAAATCTCTTTAGAACTTATTTGCTACTCAAATGTTGCATTCAAAATTTGTCTTCAAATGTATGTGCTTACCTAGTTTCAAACGTAGATAATATAGGGTTAATTTTTCTTCAGTTAAAAATACCATTTAGAATGTCAGCTGCTGCGATTTGTTAACAAAAATAAGCAAGCAAGGTAAATAAAGACTGACAAGCAAAAGAGTCAGAGTGATGCCAAGACAATAAATTGATCAGATTATTACAATTAGGCCTTCCAAGCCTGCTGTGTACTACAATTCTTTAAAATCATGTTAGCAATTCACACAGCAATAAAAATCTCCAAATATGATCATTTTGGGTCAAGAAGAAACCATTTTGAACACGTATTCTTATGAGATATAACATAATTTTATTGGTAAGGACTTCCAGCATGGTAATTTTGCCTCTAGGTGAAAACTCTGTCAACGTCTCTTGTTACTTTAAATTAAGCCCTAAAGAAAAGTGGTTGTCATAGGGAAAAATATCTCAATTGGCAAAATTAAGCTTAGACACTTGGTGATACATGATGTGGTATGACAGAAAATGAGCAAATATTATTAACTCACACAATTCCATTGATGCATAGTCAGTGCCATTTTTGCTTTCAGTCACACACATGCCACCCCACTAACGTTTGATCTGGAGGAAAGGTTGTCTGTGGTGTCAGATCAACTTAATATTTACATGACTATTTACAACAAGCACTTGTACACAAGTACTTGTACAACAAGGGCTGGTGGGTGCTCCGTGAACTTCTATTTCCAGCATCAGTCTCAGGAGAGAGAAAGACTACAGAGATGATGGAAGTTCATGCTAGCTTACTTGTAATAGCTTAAAACAATTGATAAAGGTTCATTATTAGACTTACATATGGAATCTATCCCATCTTGCTTAGTATTTTCCTAAGGCTAATCTTTTACACTGTGCTCAGGCTCTATCACTGCCTGTTTTTCCTGACTTTTTACTTTCAGGTATTTTCTGGTATTTTCCCATTCTGAGATTTATTTTCACTCAGCATTTTAGGAGTTTTACACCTTTCCTATTTCCCACATTATTGTATAAAAGGCAGAAGTTTTGGCACAGTGCTCAAGCACACCCTCCTGAGGGAAAGCTGCTCCAGTGAGCTGACACCTGACCAACACACAAAGGGGAAGAATTTTGATGTGAAAACCGTTCTTTTCTGACTCCTCTTCCTTTCCTTCCCCCTTTGCAGGCTCTCCTGGCACACCCCTCTCTCCATATGCACCTAATGGCACATTGCTCAATGAAATTTTCAACGACACAAAGATTCCTGTGAAGGTGAGGGCAGCCGGTATTCCTACCCACTTTTTCAGTCACCTTTCCCTTTTGAGCTCAACTAACAGGAAAGAGGGAGAAACCTTATAAACAGTGTTTAAAAACAGCGCATGCTCCGTTCTGTTTCAGCTAGCAGGACTGAAGGGGTTTATTAGCATCTCTTATATACTGGAGTAGGACATGATGCTTTTTGAGTATATGGTAGAAAGTACAAAATCATGGCAACCAGATTTTATGTAGTTTTCATTATTTTAAGGAGGGGCCTGTTGCCTATTTTGCACCATTTTGTGACATTGCTCTTCATTAAATAATGCCATAAAAGCACACCTGCTGGGCTTTTCACAACACAGGAGATAAGACTGGGCCTTCCTTGCCTTTTTCTGACCAGCCAGCTGTCAGAGGGCTCTCCCATGTTGTCTCCTCAGAGCAGCTATGCAGCAGGGCACTGGGGACTGCACACTTACAGCACCTGCTGTAAGAGATACCTCTGAGAGAGGGGACGGGTGCTGGCAGTGGCTCTTGTTTTCCCTGTCCTGGCTTTGCTGTGGTCTCAGCACAGATGTGCGGCCTCACAGTGGAGGAAAAAGCTGCAAATACTGTTGGGATGCAGTAAACAAAATACCACAACTTTTACTACCAGCAAAGTCAACTGCATAAGAAAGGGTAGGGATAATTCCATTTTATTATCAGAAAAAAACCAAACAAACAAACCACCAAATGCAAACTCATAAACATGAAACAGCTATGTGACTTTAGGACGATGGAACTAAGACTTGGTTACAGTCTCTGTGCAAGAAAGGCTTGACCCTCCTTGTCTCCATTTATGCATATCAAAGGCAAATCTCAAGTTACCTCTCAAGTAATAGAAAGTTGTTTGCAAAGATAAAATTAAGCCAACAGATATACCTAGGAACTGTCACCTTTTGTGGAATATAGTTCAGAAAGTTATTTTCATCATGGACTTAAACAGGAGGGGGAAAAAAATTATTCAGTTCTATTTCTTCCCTTTTCTGTCCTCACCTTTTCTTTTCCAGGAGCTGGGAACAAATGCAGTCCCTGAACTGCCTGTGGAGCAAATGGTGGAATTCAGTGTCACTCTCACTGATCAGGAATACACAGCTGAACTTAGTGACCCCAACTCCCCAGAGTACCAACAACTAGCTGCCAAATTTCAGCTACAGGTAGGGACACTTAGTGAATGCAAAAATTTTGACTCTGTACCTTGACTGAGGTTCATACTATGAAATCACCTCCACCATGAAGTAGGACTAGAATCTACTGCCCTCACTTTAAACAGGTAATTCCTGTTTTCTCAAGACCTTCACATTTCCGTCATGTGTAGTATCAGTTTATCCCCTTATTTATCCATCTTGTCAGCCACCAAGCTAACAAGCCAACATCTTTGACATCAGTAGAAGCCTCCAGTAACTGATGAACAGAATAACATTAGGAATATTGTTCAGACTTAATCAGGAATTCATGGGCAGCACTTTGTCATAATTTAATTTCTACAATAAACCTAATGAGAAATGTAATACAAATGTTAAAAGTAATTAGCTACTGTTGTCTGAACTATTCTTCAAAGGACATTCACTCATTGTGTATTACCATGGTTTACATAAGAATCAGAATATCTATGGTGTTTTCATACAATTAATAATATTAACTGAATGTTCAGCTATCATTTTAACTGATAGGAGTTAATGACTTTGGGTTCCCAAAAGGTTTTCTTAGTAAAATTAACTAAAGCCTCTCATTAGTTTTATGAGCAGTCCTTAGTGGAAACTATTTCACTTTCCTGGTTCAGTTCAATATGCGTAGAAAAATGGTGAAGGATGAGTTGGCAGAGCTGTCAAAAAATGATTTCTCTGAAGATTTTCAGTATTACCCTCAGGCACAAGTACCTGCAGACATTGCTTACTACACATATAATGCCTCTTTTAGTCAAAACCATGTAATTGTACTATTGTTAACATTAGAATTTAAAATGTAATGTTTATCTGTTTGTACAAGACAGTTAAAACTGTTTTATTTCTAAATTATTTTTCAAATAATCTAAACCCATCTGCAGTTGCTTAGTATTTCTAAATAATTAACAATTTATGGGTGTCTTGAATCACAAAATTATTCATGAACCAAAACTGCTGAAAATGAGAAAACCATTTGATTCATGTTGTTTTACTTGCTGCGTCATGAAATAGATTATCAATTGTTTGCATAATTGCATTACTAAGAAAAGCAATATTTTGTGCTTCCTTTTGCCTATTAAGAGGTAATACAACCAGTATATGCAAAGCAAATACTGTGTTTAAGCTGAGCAATTATGATACCCAAAAGAGTGCAGCTGAGACTCTTTCCTAAAGCTCCTTCAGAAATAAGAAAAATATTGTCTAGGTAGTCAACTTTAGATTGCCTTTTAGTCATAGATCTAATGCTGATTTTTTTTTTTTTAATCGCTTTCTGTAGATGAAAAAAATATTTGAGAAACTTCCAGGATTCAAAGAAATACGCGTGTTAGGATTCAAGTAAGTAAGAAAATGGGGCTCTCTTATTTGTTAGCTCCTAGGGTTCTCCTCTTCCTTCTTGTCCTCAAAAAGGAAGAGACCTGTAGAACAATTTGATGTGTATTGGTGTAAACAGAAAGCAATTTTATGGGAATATCTTAGGGATATATGACAGGAAGTACAAATATCTCCCAAGTGAGTCTATGAAGTTCTGAATTACTTAGTAAAGTAGCTTTGTTTCCCTGAATAAATTCCTTGAATTATTTGTTAACAACCCTGTATTAAGGACCTTTTCAAATGAAATAGAGTTAGTAGCATGATCATTTAGGTGACAACTTTTTTTGCCCTTCAAAAGTCACAGTGAAGGTGCCTTGGCAAGAGACAGTTGCAGGAGGATACATGTTCACACATATAAAACCTTTTCAGTAGTTGTTTCACAGGTCTTTCAAGCAATTAAAAAAGTTACCCTTCTTCAGTAAATTTGTGTTCTATCTTGCCATAGCTTTTAGCTTTAACTTCCTTGTGTGTTTACTGCTAACACAACCTCTTGTGTACCTTTTCAATAGAGAAACTATAAGGAATGGGGAGGACATTGCATAAAGAATCAATTTTAAAACAAATAACTAATAGTAAGAAACTGCAAAAAGGAAAAAAGGAGCGGGGAAAAATGAGAAATTTATGTGGTCTTATGGCACAGTATCAGGAACATTCAGTACTTCTAGCAATATTTAATATACGTTGAAGGATACACATATTGCAATGCAATTTTAGACAAGAACATCTTTCTTCCTAGCATTTCTCTCTGCAAAAAATTGCTGGAGAAAATGAGAAAGAAGAGAAAAATAGTCTGAATATTAGTTCCTTATATTTTTTTATTGAAATGAATAAAACAAAGAGCTGTCTACTGCAGCACAAACAGAGAAAATCTGTAGTAACATCTCATAGTTACAATTTGCAATACCTAACCTCTTTTAGTTGTGAGTCCAGGAGGTCTGGGATCCATTTTAGTTTCATATCTTGGACTTAGATGATATGAAAGAACATTCTTCAGTGTGGAAAAATTAGATTGATTTCCATTATCCAGTAATTTAGGCAGCTTTGGGAGTTACAGATCAGCAAAGATAGGTGTTGCTGTCCATTCTTCCTTGGTCATAGTACTACATATTTTAGCAGCATTTCCCAGAAGGCAATAAAGAAAGACATCATAGGTACTCTGAAGAACCCACCAGGGAAAATAACTAGGCATTCTATGTAGAAGGTCAACAGAGGCAGGTCTTCGGGAGGTAATTAATGGTTCAATTTACCCCTGTGACTACAGTCTGAGTAGGCATCATGTATGGCAGCTGTGATCATGGAAAGTACTGCCACAAGTGCCCATTGCCACCGCAGAGATTAGCAATGACAGGGCTCACACAGCACCATTTGAAAACTGAAATAGGAAAGTTGGTACTTCAAACTGCCATGGTAAAGTGAAATTCCTCTTTCCCCACACAAACCAGGGTGATTCCCATTGTTTGGAAGAGAAGAAATGGAGTGATGGAGAATAGACTGTAATTTTCACACAGAGATAAAAATCATAGATGACACATAGAAGATAAGATAAATTGTCAAAAGATGGTTGTGATGTATGTGACTGAATGATTTACCAGTGTACATGAATCTTTGTTTTTCTTTCTTTTGCAATCCTTTCTCACACTCTTTATTCTGCGATGAAATGAAGACAGAAGAAGGAGAAAGATGGGTAATCTTTCTATGATTCATAATTAATAGTTTTATAGACTGATTATAATAATTACTATTATTATTAATAGTGGTTTACATAGATAAATCAGTGAGTGTCTTTATCTTAATGTGACAAAGTGAATTGGTTGTGTTCTGTCTAAGTACATAATCTATGATATAAAGTGTCAGGGACAGCTTTAACTTTAATCTGAATGCTTCATGTAACCAGATATTGTCAGGATTTCTCTGAAGAAAATAAAATGTTTGACCTAAGAAAATTCACATTTATATGACTAAAGATTTATATCAGCTGTATACTGAATGTGAAAAACAAATAGGGAAACTTTATATTCAGATTTTCATTTTTGATCTGCTGTTTCCTAGCTCTATTCCCATATACACAATATTTACAATAAGTATGTAGAATTTGATTTGTTATCTCCATTATCAAGCCGGATAGAATAGCAAAGAGACCAGTTTCTAGCTTGATAAAGTGCAGGGAGATTTTCATTGGCAATACAAACAGCTACCGTCTATTGTTGTTGCTGCTTAAAAGTGCTACTGGGGAATAATTTGTCTAGCAGTTTCCCAGAATTTCTCTTTTGCTCATGCTTTAAAAGGAAGAACTGTCTAATGTGTTTCCTCAATTCTTGCAATGTCATATAAATGCAAATACATAGCACATACTAGATAAAGTGAAATTCTTCTCTCTAGTTATTTGACATTATAAAAAAAGTAACATAGTGGAATAGAAATGTTTACAATGTACTCATTATTTTTCATTTCAATAGGTGAATTTAACATGTATAAAAAATGGTGACTACTTGAGATTTCTGTTAGAAATGAACGTCTAGGGAGAAGCCATACACACCCATTTGGACTTGGAAAAGCTAATTCCCTTTGTGAAAAAGTGATTTTCTTGCCACATTAGCTTGCTCTTCTTTGAAAAAGAACCAAAATTGTCTCAGTTGTGATAAGATTTTTGCTTATCTGCAGTTTTATGGGCTATCCAATCACTTTTATATAGGTTCCTGAATAATTAATGTGTAATTATGGCTTCTAATAACCCTAGTGTGCATTTATAGCTGCTTGAATCAGTAGTCAGGACTTCAGACTACATTACCAGTTCTACAGATTTCTGAGTAGTCAGATTAAATCAGATTATGTTAGAGGATTTTTGCAATTATCTTCAATGGGGAATTTTTATTAAAAGTTATTCATGGTAAAAATTTGTTAGGTGAAGAAAAAGTAATTTGAAGGTGACAGTCTCATTAGAAAGAATTAAATTTGCATTACTCTGACAGAAGACAATATTGTTTGTGTGTAAAATAATTTCTCAGCCAGTGACTGATTTTGCTGCTCTGGGCATTTTGACCTTTCCCCCCCGCAGATCAAGCAGCACAGTAGCACGATATGTGGTGAACTTTGAGAGAGATGGCTCAGAAGCCTTGGGCACAGCAGATGACATCTCAACCATTGGATCTAATAAGGTTGAAAGCGAAAAAATACCAATTTCTGCAGTGGAAGAAAGAGAAATATCAGCAACTAAACTGACAGTAACAGACCTTCAGCAGCTGGTTGCCACTGCACTCCACGAAGACCAGTCCCTGCCAGTGGACCTTGGAACACTTCAGTTTACTGATGGTCAGTCAAGCAGGTGGCAGGTGCCAGGCACAAGCCTGAATCTTGCCTTCCCAAACTGATGCAATTTCCGTAAGGGGTCATTTGCTTCTCTAACAGATTATTTTCATCTCACATAGGCCTTTCTCCTTGGTGTTATATAGCATCCAAAGGATGTCATGAAACAAGTTAAATTTTATAGTAAAATGTGTCTTTTTAATGATGCAGTATAATTTTCAACCATATTTGATTTTTTTTT
>VWZN01020639.1:43630-51069 GCA_013396955.1 Regulus satrapa | reverse complement strand
GAAAGGCTTTCTCATACAAGTGACTAAATAGTATAAGGGGGGGGGGGGGGGGAAGTATATTTAGCAGTTTTCTTTTTCTTGGCAAGTCATAAAGTGCTCATTTGAGGATGAAATTTTAAGAGAATCACTGGTTTTAACTTTCTAATTTCATGTTTTTCTTTTCTGTTTCAGGTCCTTGATCAACACATTACTTGAATTTATATTATGTAACTTCTATTTTGTTTATTTGTTTTTACTATTTTGTAAATTATTAAACTTTGATACCACAAAACTGTCTGATGGCCCCATCATCTGCAAAAATTTGCTCTGATTTTTTCCTGTTGCGCGGTTGAGAAAAATACAGAAAATCAGCAGGAATTTAGAGAGTACTTTAAGTTCTGAAGGATCAGCATTGTACCTTACCAGATTTTGTTTCCAAGCATTCCAAAGTAAAATAAATAAATATAATAAATCAATCAAAAAGCCTATTCCAGGTTCTCCATTTGGGGTGCTCTTAAACTGTTATGGTGTCATGCAGCAGCGTTTGCTACATTTAGATGTCTCTATATGTTTCCAGGCTGTTTTCACATAGATCTCATTATTTTAAAGTCATTAAAGGAATTTTTCAAATTTAAATGAGAGCATTCAACAGTGGGAATAAGAGATGTTAAATCCTCCTGAAGCTATTATGCCAGAGGTTTCTTATTTGGATTTGATTCTATTCCGTTGTAGAAGTGCATTTCTCTTTGCAAATTCACTGCTGCTTGGGTTTGCTTCCAAGGGTAGCATGGTACCTTTCTTGTTTAATATGTATTTCAATACAATATTACTATGGCAGCAAATAATGCAGAATTTCAATACAAAATATCTTACAATATGTAACAGCCAAGGTAACCCTGGTATTTTTAACCTGTTTTCAAGTGTACCTAAAAATCCCCTTACTTCACAGTGGTATTTTAATTTGGGTTGCATCATTTTTTAGCAAGGACTTTACTCAGAAAACTAACTTTTAGAGTGCTTAAGTACTAGTATGTAATTTTATCTGGCAGTAGCAGATGAGGTAGAGGTTCTGTAAATGGTGAAAGTGACTTATCACATTATGGCAACAACCTACCACTGACCTACTGTCCATGCAAGGTATCTGATTATACACCTCACCTCTCTGGATAATATTCTTCTATTCTACTCACAATTTTGAGTATGCTTTAAACACCAGCTATTCACATATTTTTTTAAATTATATTTGTGTTTCTAAAGTGCTAAATCCTCTAAAATTGCTTAAATGTGAGAATGTCAAAAAGAGTTGTTAAGGTTCAATCTCAGGTTTCTCAGCACATGAATTTGACACTGGTCTATAAAGTAAGATTGCTCAGTTAATAGTTATCTGTTGTATGTTCATCTGTTATATTTAAATTAGTAACTTGAAGTAAAAAAAAAATTAAAATATTAAATGTATTGATTTCATTGTTTCAAATCTTTGCAGAAAGTCCTTTTCAGAAAACTTTTAATTGAACTTAAAAATGTCCTTTCTCATACAGCAAATGGAAAGCTGAATTACTATTTTCAGCAATGCTATGGCCAATGCATGTGAAAATTATAAGCAAAGAAAATCAGAGAATGAATTTTTAACCCCACAGAAACTGGTATTCCAGAGGGCTCTTATAGGTAGAGTGACTAAATATGAAATTTTTAAAGGCAGATGTGACTCTCTTCTGTAACAGGCTGACTTCCATAAAGTCTAGGGGAGCTTCCATTGCCCAAGGGCGGATGTATCAATCAAAATACTGACCCTCAGATATTACATAAAAAGAATTTTTTATCTACACTGAAAACTTTGTGTGAATTGAGTAAGACCAGCAAATTTGCTCCAGTGAAATGTTTATGGACAGTCAGACTGTAGTGAACTGCATCCATCATTCTGCTGCTCTCAGACAGAATGAGGGAAAGTTGCAGAGCAATAAAAGTAGTCAGGGCTTGGCTTTGCTCTTAATGGCTCGCTCTTAATCTCTATGCACCTTGGAGGAAAAAGTGAAGAGTTTTTGCTTTTTATTTCTTCAGCCATTGCAGAAGTAAATAATACTACTGACCGCCCAAAAAGAAATCGTGTTAAAGATTCCAATGAGGTGAGGTCAATGTCGTAACTCAGTTGGGGAGCACACATCCCAAATTAAATACACAGCCCATTGCCCTTCACAAAGTACTTAGCTAAGCAGGAAAGTCAGTAAAACAGGGTTGTCTGGTACTGAACAGAAGGCTGGCCTTGATACCCATGTGGTGATAGTTAAAGAAGATCCTTTGATCATGATGAACATAGACAGGATGAGCAAACTTTGGTGGTTCAGTGCCCTGAACTCTGTAGAGTTTTGAATTTTCAGGTCTTGGTTTCACAAATTTTATCCTACTCCTTAAGTTTTCAATGTCATGTAGAAGCGAATAGTCCTGAAAATAATGGGAGAAGATTACCATTACTAAGCAGTATTTTATTAAGAGAGAAAATACTCTTCTTGTGATATCATGTGAGAATGACATTTGCATCTTTGATGCTGAGAACATTGATAATGAAGCACAGCTGCATGGTATGGAAATTTTCAGAATAAAATGAAGGCTTCTATAAGTTACACAGAACACCACAGTAGTGGAGTGAGTAGCAGAGGTAGAGCTGCACTCTCAGGTTGTCCTATGAAAAGTTAGACTTCTCAAAGAGCTCCAGTGTGAATGATAAGGAAAAAGGTTAATAGAGAAAAGATAGTGGAGAGTTGGTGTGCATTCCCAGTGACCTCAGGCTCTCAGGAGTCAGCAGAGAAAGAATTCTATGGATTTATTGGGCACTGAACCTCGCTTCTGTAGGGTCCATACAGACAGAATGACAGTCTTAGGTCATTGTGTCTCTTTCGGCTCGGCTTTACATTTAGAAAGATGAATGTCATCAGTAATCATGTGTTGGGAGACGTTGTGACACGTTAGGTGAACGATCCTCTTCTCTTAATTCTCTTAATCCTCATATTACTTGTGCCCTAGTTAAAAATTAAACGCCTCACACATAAATTCAGCACTTTGTCTGTACACAGCAGTCCTGTGTCCAGGGATTCAGTGACATTTCAGGCACCAACAAAATATGTAAATGTGAAAGCAGCTCCTTTCTGTATCCATCTGGTATGGGTATCAGCGGAGCTGCACATAAGGTGATTCTTACTCTGTATTATGAACTGATTTCTTAACTGCACACTTTCCTCTTCTTTGGTTATTTCTTTCAGCCAGAAAATATGCAAATATATACATAGAAATAGTAACACCCTAATTTTCATATACAGAATATGTACAGAATGCCCACCAGTGGACTTGGAAAATGTGCCAATGCTTATTATGCTTATGAATGAAAGGAAATGCCAGGACCTCTTAATGTATAACATTCTGGGCCTGCTCATTAATGCAAACTAGCAAAATGTCTCATGGCAATTTGACCTTTCCCAAACAATTACTCCTTACTCATGGTCAATTAGAAAGGTTTCCCTCACTTAAAAAAATATGAGGACCAACTAAATCAGAAACCTAAAATAAAGTTGTTAAAGTGGCAGTTGATTTTTTTTTTTTTGATAAGTTAAATTTATGTATTTCATTCCCTCAGCAGGGAATAAATGCCTACATGGAAAACTCTCTTTACAAAGATTTAATATAGCATGGGCACAGGAAATTGTCTCTTAATTTAGTGTAGTCATGTCTTTGCCAACAGTGTTTTTATTTTTTGATATAACACTCCCAGTACAATACTGTCCTGCCTTGTCTATGCAGTACAAAAAAACACCTGGGGAGTTCAGTGAACATCTTTGTGGGAGGTTACGAGGTGGCTGAAACTCGCATTTCAGTTCTTATTGCAGACATCAGCTTTTAATCCCATTGTAATGTTTAACCTTCAGTGTGGTTACTCGGGGGTATATTTGATTTCAGTGTCTTGTTTTGGGCCCTCTGTGGACTCCTTATGCCTGAATGATGGTGCTGGAGACTAAACTTTATGCTAAAATTAAATATGCTGAGATTGAGTGTCTAAATCTTCAGAGTTTGTATTTGTAGAGGTTTCATAAAATAATTTTCTGATGTGAAAATCTCATCTACAAAGCAAATTGGTGAAGTTTTACAAATAATTCCTTTATGACGAACAATGTAAGTGTATTTTGTGTTCTGTTGTCAAATTTTATATCTATTTTTACGTGCATATGGATTCACAGATTCACAGAATATGTTTGATTGGAACAGACCATTAAAGGCCATCTAGTTCAACCCCTTCACAAAAAACAGAAACATCTTCAACTAGATTCGATTGCTCGGAGTCCCAGAAACCTTCAGTGTTTCCAGGGATGCAGTATCCACCACCTCTCTGGGCAATATGCCCACTGTTTCACCAATCTCATCATTTTAAAAAGTGTCTTCCTAACATCTAGTCTGAAAATCAATATATATTGATGTTTTACATAAACCAAACATTCTAAATGCAAAGGGTTGGGATTTTGTTTTTCATTTCACTCACTAGCAGGTCAAGGGAGGGAATTTCTGAACTCCACTCTTGTCACAACCCAACTGGAGTACTCTGTTAGCTCTGGGCCTGCCAACACCAAAAAGACATGGACCTGCTAGACAGAGTCCAGAGGAAGGCCATGAAGATGGCCAGAGGGCAGAAGCCCCTCTCCTCTCCTGTGAAGACAGGCTGAGAGAGCTGGGCTTGTTGAGCCTGGAGAAGAGAAGGTTCTGGGGAGAGCCTTCCTGTGCATTCCTGTACCTAAAGGAAGCCTAGAAAGTTGGGCAGGGATCTTTTACAAAGTCATTCAGTGACAGGACAAGGGACAATGGCGATAAACTGAAAGAGTGTAGATTTAGGTTAGGTATCAGGAAGAAATTCTTTACTTTGAGGGTGGTGAGGCACTGGAACAGGTTGCCCAGGGCAGGTGTGAATGCCCCATCCCTGGAAGCGTTCAAGACCAGGTTGAATCGAGCCTTGAGCAAGCTGATATAGTGGAAGGTGTCCCTTCCCATGGCAGGGGAGGTTTGCACTAGATAATATTTAGGTTCCCTTCCATCCCAAACCATTCTGTGATTCTATGAAATATCTAGGTCTTCTGTTTTATCCATAGTTTCTAACTTTTTAGGATTGAATTTTATTGAAGTCTCCTGTAGACAGAGGAAAATCTTGGTGAAAACATCTGCAGATCATTGTGCTGCTGATTTCAACACGTAATTTGTGTAGGCAAGTCCTGCAGCAGTAACACAATACCTGGTAGACAAAGAGCAGGTCAGTTATCCCTGGGTTTGGGACTGGTTCTGTGTCACAGCAGGTGCTCAGCAGCCCTTGATATGAGCCCATTTAGTTTTACTAACAGGAACCAACACAAACTATTGGGTCATTTGTTGTCTGTCTCTTTCAGCTGGAGACACAGTGATAGCTAAGAACTGGCAGCTTATGAAAACAGGTGATGATACATGCCCAGAGATCATCTTGGTATGCCCTCAAGGCCTTTTAAGTTACTTTGCTTGTAATAAGAGGATGCCAGAAGACCTTTATAGTCTATGTATAGACCATATGTATATATATACACAGCTATATGCCAGGCATGCAATATAGTTATGGCTGCATATATCTGCTTCAAATTTGCTGCAATTTCAAAGCCACTTCAGTACATCTTTCTCCTGTAGCTACCTTTCTAAAATATATTCTGCCTGACAAATGCCATCACCATCGTATGCTCGAGTGTGTGCTCTCGTGCTGAGAGAGAAGTCTGTGGAGCTGCAGGCTCATCCCAGCAGTAGGTCATCCTGCATTAATGCCTCAAGCACTAATGCTAGCAAAGCTGTTCTGAGTTCTCTTAACTGATAAGTGACTCTCACTCCTTATCAGCATAACAAGTAATAGCAAGAGCTTTGTAAACAGAGAACATCACTAGGCTTTGCTTTTCTAATCTGCCCGTATCCTTAATCACACAAGAAACATGAGGACATGACAAGAGAAGAGCATCTGAAGCTTTTAATGAAATGAGGTGGCAGGTGAATTGCTACCTCGTTCAGTCAAGGATATTCCCAATGCAAAACTTTGCTCTCCTTTCATGTTTTCATTGGCCACTGGGAGGAAATTAGCATGTAGGGAAAGGAAGAGTTCATGAGTGAGAGAAAATTTATTTCCTTACTGCTGATAAGTGATTTTGTCTGAAGGGGAGCTGCTAAGAGTTCCATGTGAAGAATGGTATATCTCTGGAAAAGGACAAAGTCACCACTTCAGACAGGTGGCTGTTGATGGAAGCCATCATTTATTGTGAAGGAATTGTGGCTAGGTAGCTACAAGCCCAGTTCAGAGAGTCACTTTCTCGACACTTCAAATTTGAATTTCAGCCGCTGTTATCACAGATCCTAGATCCATCCAAGCCCCAGTGAGAATATCATAAAAGTTCTGCTTCAGGTGCAGTAGATGGCTTATTAAGGTTGGAATATTTTCTCATTGCTGCTGCTGTCTTTTGGGTAAATTGACACAGTTTGTATCTGGAGGGGCTGTATTGTTTCTCGTAACCACATTTTATGATTACTGGCAAATAATAGCTTTAACTTTTCACAGAAGGAAGCAGAACAACTCTGGCATACAAGTGTTCCAAACAGAGAGCTCAAAGCTCCAATCTTCACTTTCAGACAATATAAACTGACAGTGTGATTATGTACCTTCTGAACAAGAATGTGCTTTAGAGGCTCAGGAAATACTTGCCAAGCAAGCATAACTATTAAACACAGAACCCACAGAAATCTCATCATGTGTCCACTCAAACAGGTGTATGAGGTATTTTATTCCAGTAGTCCTTCTTGGTGATGGCATTAACATTTTCATTTTTAGATACTGTTTAATTTGTTGTTAAAAATGTTTCAGTGGAAATACCATACACATGTATTTTCCATGCTTGATGTTTTTTACGCTTGCTTTTTAACATAGCTAATTTGTTTTTATCCTGTTTTCCTGCAGCAGTTAAGATCATGGAAGAACCAGAATCATCAGGTGATGACATTTTTGTCACAGCCAGCATTTATGAAAGGTTGCCTTTCTTCACTGGTCCAAGCGATGTCTCTACCATGCAGCCTGGAGCTGTTATTACAGATGTGCTGCCATCGATAGCACCGCTGCCTGCAGCCACCAGCCCGTCCTACAGCCCCTCTGAGATCATCGAGCAGTCCCTTGAGTTGCCAGATTCCTCAGCTCCAGCCCCTGAGGATGGCACCGGGCTGGGAGTGCAGGACATCGCTGCTGAGCTGGACCAGGTGGGCGCGGTGAGCACGGCGGCGCTGGACGAAGGGGAGCAGGGCAGTGGGTACATCCCAGTGCTGACCACTGAGCCCCCAGAAACCACCGCAGCACCGGTGCTGAAGTACGTCACTACCAGCTCCATGACAACTGCTGCCAAAGGCAAAGAGCTCGTGGTTTTCTTCAGCCTGAGGGT
>VWZN01020639.1:31130-38630 GCA_013396955.1 Regulus satrapa | reverse complement strand
TGATTACATGATAGTGTTTTAAGAAATGACATTTTTCTAAGACATATTAAAAAGGAAATCTTTATTCATATTCATTCCAGATCACCCAATAAAATACACGAAGGCTGAAGCTGCTTTCAGGGCTTTCTGGGAAAGATTTGGAGATTAGCAGCTCTTCCTCACTGCAAACATGTTCCTTAAGGATTTTCAAATGGAACTACCTTAAGTCAAAACTGACAACTACACAGTACTTGAACTTATTAACTCTCTTCTAAAAATTATCAAGTTTCTTCTCATTGTAAGGCTAGACAATTCAGAGCATTATATGAAACTGCATACTAGACTGACATACAGTAGCTGACCAGCCATGTACATAAGCAAGAATCAAGTTACACCTCTTGCCTTTGTTTATTCTCTTTTAATAAACTTTGACTAGATTAATGATACATCTTTTACCTTATTTAGGATTAACATCAAAAAATAAGACCACTGGACAAATTATTCAAAGTATTCATTTGTAACAACCCAGCTACCAAAATGAATTTTCTTCACTGGGCATCACAGAAATTATATTGAATTCACCACAGTTACTGCCAAATTACTGACTTTCAGAGTCACAATAGAGAAGCTGCATGCAGGATTTGGTGCTAGAAATCAGCCTGTGAGCTAGAAAGGTCCTCTTCAAAACTTTGCTGAGGTAGCAAGGAGTCTGACCGATTCTTCCAAGACTAAGGAAAATAACCCTTTACCTATTCAGAAAAACCCAAACTTGATGTACAGGTATAACCAAACCATCATGAGGAGCTATAAATTTTTATAAATAATAAAAGGTTTTTTGTGAATTATAGCAAGTCACAAATTCCCATCTGTGTCAGACTGACAGCTTATGCAAACTTGTACAGTCAGAGAGAAAATTATGGCCTACTATTTGCACTTGTGTTCCATGTAAATTCGCTCTCCCCGTGTCTTAAAAGAGAAGTAGAGTCCTGATATTTGTAGTAGAACTCTTATTTCAGATCTTGCTTCCCAGAATGAAATCACTAGTAAACAGAATATAGGCTTCAAAGATGCGTTCAGACATTACCTTAAAACACACCCGAACTTCTAAGGTTCTAAACTGCAAATGTTACCTGTGGGGTTTGAAATTTGTCAGAGATATCTAAAACACATTATTTCTTTACCATTTGTGGGTTGGCAAAGAATATATCAGTGTTTTTTTATTTTAAACTCACTCTCACAAATGTAAAAATATTATCTTTCCCTATCATCAATCATATTCTTTTCATGCAGACAATTATTTGTAGGGAAAATAATGAGTTCACATTACATTGCAGATTTTCCTTTCTTTTTGTTTAAGATACTCTTAAAGTAAATACTTATAAGTAATTTTTCCCTTGAAGTTACGTATATTTTTTTTCTCTTCCTTTCCTTATTTTAGATGCCCTGTACGTAGACACCAGCTTTACCAAGGACAGCGCTGTGCAAAATTTGGTCCAGAACCCACACAACCCTTCCTTTTTAAACCTCTCATTCTTGGCTTAGGAAGCCTTGGTTTTCTATTCATCATTTTAATTATTAAGATAAGAAGAAAATGCAAAAGAAACTCTAATTTGCAGTAAGCTGCTCACAATCTTTTCCTTCACATTTCATAATATTTCTTTTGTTTCTTTTGCAATTTAAAATCTTACCTAAACAAAAATGTTCTGCATTGTAGAAGTCCTACTCTCAGCAGCTGCAATTCAGAAAATGCTGTAAGGATTAATCCTGCTTTTGAACACGATGAATCCCTATCTAGCTTTTGTCACACGGCTTGCAGTGTAAGTGCTTGTCTCAGTTCCTCAGAGATCCTTGATCATGAAGCATTACATGAACTTGAAAACACAATTCAGCCTGGAGGTAAACTGCATGGAAATCCCTTTCTCATCCCTCAACAAATAGCCCCACCCAAAATAACAGGTCCACCTTCAAGTATTAACTCTGCAACTAAATCAAACTTGAAGCTACTCTCCTGCTTGGCAATTTCAGAACTGAAAATACTAACGCATGCATTGCTTTCCACATTTACTGCAGTGTTGTTTCATAACAGGACTGTAGAACTGCTTTTCTTACAGCTCTCTTGCATGGCTCTGGCAGTCTATCCTACCTGAGTGCTTTTAGTCATTTAGAGAAGTAATTTGTGGTTTGGTTTTTTTACTCTTGTAGGTCACCAGATGAGCTTACAAAACCAAGACTGACAAGTTAGTCTCTGGAATTCTTCGTTTCCAGCATCCACCAGACAAAACCAAGGTTTGTGACTATTTTCAAGAACCCTAAAAACCTGTTGTGTCCCATTGTCAATGTTACCAGGAAACCTCTTTGTAGTAATACCATACAAACAGCTCAGATTTTTTTTAGACAACTGCAGTTTTTCTTCTTAAATGTTTTTATGTAACAAAGTTGTATTTTGCATAACCATGTGCAAATGTGACAGTCACTGGAACATGTGAAGGAAGAAGAAATACCTGAAATGATAAATTAACACAAAACACAACCAAAAGGGCAGGTTTAAATAGCAGTACTAGATCACTTAAAATCTCAGATCACTCAGTCTGGTTAAGCTACATAGAGTCTGACAAGTAGGAATTCTAATTTGAGCAGAATACTGCTCATCTATCAAGTATTATTTCAAGTTCTGCAACTTGAAACCCCTTGTATCTTTGGGGGGGGGAAGACAGAAAGGATAAAGCTGAGTCAAAAATTCCTAGAAAATTGTCAGACTGTTTCTCATGTCTCTGAGTATATCCTCTTGATAGGTTGAAAAAAAGCTTTTGCTTCTTTTTTTTTTTCCTTTTCTTTTCTGAATTACAGCTCAATTAAGAACAAAAAGTTTTTGCTATAGCTGTTAGCACCCATTGTTATTGTGGGGAATATCAGTAGTGGAGTGCCCTTGGCACTAGCTGGACATTATGGAAGACAGGATACCAACTGTGTGAATCTTGGGCTCCTTACACATTTATTGCTATGTAAATAAAGGAACAAAGATATCATATAGAAAGATTTATTGTCACTGATCTTCATCATACCCAGGTCTGGTCCCTTCAAGTACTTCTGGCCACAGTTACAGAGCTGAAAATGGGAAAGATAGAGATAAGATAAAGATGGACAAGCAGCAGGGAGTTGCAGTTTGGAAAAGCTCAAGAATGAACTTGCTTCAGTGCTCATAAAAGCACGAGCACAGATGTTTGCAATTAGTATTTTACACCCACCTTAAAAGAAATGTGCCTTTGGGCAATTGTAGACCAATAACTTTCATAATAGCTAAACTACTTAAATTTACTACATAGAAAAGCATTAAATATTTTATTAAAGTAATAAAACAGCACAACTGTGAAAGAAAATCAGGTCTGTGTCATCTAGACCATATTTGAATTGTCAAAAGTACCTTGACAAAGCTCTTCTCAAGATCTAGTTAAATAAATTAATTTAGTGAGAAATCCAGCAACCACAAAATTGAAATGGATTTTAAAAATTAGGTGACTATTTTTCACTGTTACTGAAGTTCACAGTAAATGTTTACATTAGACTCAACATGTTTCTAATGATTTGAAAAAAGTCAATGGCAGAAGAAAATTAAGGTAGAACAGCTTTCATTAGCTGAAACTAAAAGGAGAACTTTGATTTCACAATCTAGAAAACTCCTTCAGGGCTAAAATTTTGAAATAGAATATGGCACTTGAACTGAATTCTCACAAGGATGTGGCTATCTACAGCTCATAGGCCCAACTGAGAATTCAGTATTTGCAATATGCAATGACAGCAATGACAGCTTTTAAGGATGCATTATCTAGAGTAAGTACAGCTCTGTATTTATAAAGGCATATATGAAGATAGGCATAAAGTTCCAGCAGAAGCTAAAATGACCTTCAAATCCTTCCCAAATATGAAAAAAATGTCTCCAGTTTAGTGTAGTTACAGAAACACTGCAAGGAAAATGATTGCAAGACTTAGTTATCAGAGGGGGTTCTGATTAGGTGAAGTTTTACCCAATTAATCATTAAAAAACTAACAACCTTTCCATATGCAGGGATGGTCTATCCACAACTTCTCTGGGCAATCTCTTCCAGTGCCTCACCACCTTCACAGTTAAGAGTTTCTTCCTAGCTACATTTAATCTAAATCTCTTTCAGTTTAAAGCCATTCCCTCTAGTGCTATCACTCTCTGCCCTTTGCAAACAAGTGCAAGAGTCTCTCTCCCTCCTTCTTGGGCCCCCTTTAGGTACTGAAAGGCCACTACAAGGTCTGCCTGAGGCTTTCTCTTCTCGAAGCTCAATTCTTACAATGAACTACAATTATCTTAACAGATTTTAATGTGCCCTTGCCTTTAGCTATTAGATAAATAGTACATTTTCAAATTCAACAATACTCTTCAAATGTCTTGTGTGACTTTCTTTTATAGGTATTCAAGACAGAAGGTCTGCATTACTCAAGATTGGTCTTCAAGATGAGTATGAAAAAAAAAAAATCAAGGATTCCTAGAGATACTATATTTTGGCTCTAAAATCAGTGCACATTAAAAAAAAAATAGTTTTACTGAAGGAAAGCAAATGACCAAATTGTGCAGCTTTTGAGCACGTCTAAAATGCATGATAGAAGTCCCCACTATTGAGATGCATGCGTTAAGCTTCTGGTGCTTACACTTTGTAACTGTTTTATTTAAGAGCTGAGTCCTAGAAACAGATTTTGCTGAGATGTGACATTTTTCAATTTTGTATGTTACAACCGCTCTGTAAAAATGTCAATGGAACTTCAGTGCTTTTCTATATCCCTTTATTAACTTTCCTTACACACGATGATGCAAATGGTGAATGGAAATAAGAACTGACATTGAGCAAAAGCCACGTTAAAAGTACTTGGGAATTTCTCCATTCCCTCCCTGAATGCTCACATTGTAAATCACACAGACGTTGGATTTATTTTTCAAGGGTTTCTATGAACATCAGATTCATATTTTTCTGTTAATAAACACTTCATTTTTACATATGTACATATTCACTTACCTGTTTAATTTCTGCTGGCAGCGAAGCTATCAGGTTATTCTAAGACTTCAAACTTTTTGCTGAGGTACAACATGTTCTTTTCAGAACATGAGATTTATATTCACAAGCACCCTCCTGGTAGTGAGTAGATTACAATTGCACACGAGCACCTGCACTTCAGAATCAGTATCCACACAAATAATTTTGAGAGGTTACTCTTAGCTTTTGTAGGAGAAACCCAAGCAGACAATGGACAGCCATTAAGTATTTTGTAGACTTACTAATTTATGCACTATGAATCCACAATCCTGATTCAAGTAGGAGCATTATTTTACCTTAAGTATCTTTTTCTTGAATATATATCTTTATTTATATTCTGCAGCAGGGTTAGATTCAGGCACTGGTTTGCTGCTTGGAGCACACCAGAAGTCGTACTTACAGCTCAAAATGAGCTTCTACAAAGTTCATGACTATCCTGGATGACAACTCCTCATCCAGATGTGAAACTTCAGTGTATTCAGGACAGCAGTTGATTTTAGTGACAATTCTTACTTCGTACTGTGCAGTTACCACAACAAAGACTCAACTTTAGTTTACCTTCCCAAGCCCACTCAAAAGAACTGTTTACGAATTCCAAACAACTGCACGGATTTGCCTGCAACACCTCCGGAACTGGTGACTGCGTATGAATGAAGGCAATGAACCAAGAATACACAGTTGAGTTTCTACAGCTGAAATAGTGATTTTACTTACTTTAATTAAGTAGGAAAGAAAAATAAAGAAGAAACCTAAGATGTGATTTTACACAGTAACACTTAAGAATAAAATTACTTTAAAAGTACTTTGTGCAGGGCACTGGAAGTCATCCTTGCCTACAAATGTTAGCTTTTCACTATTGCTCATGTAAGCTAAGAATGCATTAAGAATGCTGATAGCATTCCTTTTTTTTTTTTTTTTCCATTACAAATGTATTTTTGTATGTGCTTAGTGTATTTCAACTTATACTAGTTATCATTAGCCAGAATAAAAATTAAATAATTTTAAAATGTGTATTTTAATAATGATTATTCATGATTGTATTGATCATTCTCAACTATTAATTACCAAATATATTTGCTGGGCGTAAACCTTTTGTATTTCAAGAAAACATAATAAAATTATTTACTTGAAAATTTCACAGGGAATTGAAGTGGTAACTTACACATTCTTACACTAAAACTCACTATGTTACTTTAAAACTGATATAAAGTTACAGTTGGAGATAAAAGCCAAAAGGAAACTGAAACAAAATTACATTTCCTAGATAAAGTGTGAATTACTTGAATCTTTTTAAATTAAATAATTAAAAAAAAAAAAAATCCACTCTGATTTGGTCTTTAAGATGAGACAGTTCCCAAAGACTCTAAGGGGAATACAAACAAACAAAACCACACAAAAGCAATACCACATCTCCATCGCAGACATAAAGCTTCCCCCACAGCACACACATTGAAAGCAGCAGAACTCGTTTCACCAGTCACCGACTGACACAATCTAAAATTTAAAAGATGCAGAGTACACAGCATAGCAAATGACAGACATATTGGAAGTGATAGCAATAAATGTTTTAAAAAGTAATAAAAGTAAAAAGATACTTGTTTTGATGAATACTGAGAAATTAAGCATGAGATTTAAGAAAACAAAATCAGAATTTACTAATATCAGAATGTTATTTTGGAGGAATGTTTACATTAGAAAGTAAAGACAAAATCTTTGCTAAAATAAAGCTTTAAAAGTAGGTTTAAGCACCAAAAATATCTCAGCAGACACTACCAGCAAAGGAATATTTTTCTCTTTCTCTTAATTAACCCTTATGCTTCAACACTTCAAAGAAAAAACAGGAAGAAGATACATGTAAGATTTCAACATGTAATGTTTTTATTTCTTATTTTTAATTTTCAGTACAGTATTAGGAGGTCATTTAAATACTTAAAATAAAGATTTTTGAGAAAAATCCAGAGGATTCAACTAGGTAAAGAAAAACACAATCTTATCAGTGGATAAAAGACAAGTATGGAATGTCCTTAGGCTCTTCAGAGTAGCATTCTCAAGAAAATGCATATCTTCCTGGATCACCTAGTCAGGAATGTAGCTTAGTGTGGTGATTCTCTTCCTCTCCTTTATTTTGTAGAGGATTTTAGGCAGATCTCAACTATAACAGATAGCTTCACTGACAGATAGGAAGTTTTCTGGTTTTGGGGGTTTTTTTGGGTTTTTTTTTTGTTTTGGTTTTTTTTTTTTGGTTTTTTTAATGAAACATACAGAGAACCAAGGCAATCTGCTTAAAAACCTGATTATAATTCTCTCTATAATTGTAGATCAGAAGGGCATCAGGTCACCTACAGTTCTAAAGAGCAACCCTCTCCACTCCTTTTATATTTCCTCTCCAAATTAACCACTAGATCATCTGACACAGTACAAGGGACCATGGAAACAATTGGTAAGCAGTTAAATATTGCCAGACATG
>VWZN01020639.1:20637-31089 GCA_013396955.1 Regulus satrapa | reverse complement strand
AAAAAAAAAAAAAATCTGTAACTAGCTGAAAGGTAATTTTGTCTCACAAAAAGATAAGGGGGAGAAAAGCAGCCCACTACTGTGCAAACTAGAATACCCTGATTTCTGGAATGCATCTTCTGCTTCCCTCAGGAATACTTCTGGAGAAATGCTGAGAGACATCATTTGAGATGTCCAGCCACCAGACCCTCTTCCACTATTTCCAAGTCTATTTTATTTCCATGACAGTTCTTATTTATTATCATTTAATAAAGAAATTTTCCAGACACCCCATTCTAAAGAATAAATTTTCTTTCCTATGCCAGTCAAGGAAATCCTGACATAACTAAAAGGACAGAGTGGGAAAATGTAGTTAATTTTATTTAAAGTTCCCTGCAGGTATATTTTACACACATACATACTGAAATATTTAAGCACATTTATGTGTATATACCTACACACACGTGTAAGCTTTTGAGGTTATTTGCTTACTATTTTCAGCCTCATAAGATCCATGGATTTTTAAAGGTATATACACTGAGATGGAATGTGTCAAGTCAAGCAGCTAAACCCAGACAGAAACAAACACAGGTCAGGTCAGTGATTTTTCTTCCTTGGATCTCACGAGTGAGCACAGCTTTTTGCAGCACTAAGTGTCTGGGGACTGGAAGTTGTCATATTTTGGTTCTAATGCAGTAACACATTAAACCAGTAAGCTAAATTTCATAAGCTGCACCTTTAAACTCACACAATACTGTGCAGGTGTGCACACAACTTTCCAGCCAGCAGTCTGATGCACTTGTCCTTTCAACTTTCAGCCAAAAATGACTGATTCAGTGAAGAATTTGGGTAAAATGAAAACAATTTTCTCATTTGCAATCGCATGACCCCAAAGTAGAGTGGGTCTGCAGCAGAAGTTGAAATTCTTGACACAGTGGGTGTGTAGAGAGTTAAATACCACTTGAATATTTCCACATTATTCCCCTAAGAATTGCATTTATAACAAGAAGACTGTGGAACGCAATCACAGTCTAAGGTCAGCGAGGAGCTTCCTCTGTGCTACAGAACCACCCCTCTTGAAAATTAAGTACGTTTATGCATTTAAAAACTAAAGTTTCCAAGAGATTTCATGGTGAGTAAGGAAATTATTTTATACTGTAGGAAAACTGTCAATTAAAAAGGGCAAGAATTCATTTTTAAATTAGACTATGTAACTGGACATCAAGCTACTTATATTTTTAATTTCTATCAGAGAGATAATGAATGGTCATATTTAATTTGTTGAAATAATGGCCAGCAAGGTAAAGCAATGTTCACATAAGTGAAAGAAATGTATCTTAAAATTGTATGAATTTAATGATTCCCACCCACAAAAACTCCCCAAACAAACTGCTTAATTAGGGAACTGCTACAAGCTATGAAACTTGGCAGAGGAGATTAATATACAGCTCAGCATCCAAATCACTATGATATTCCAGTACACTAAAAATTGTAGCTATTTCATCAGCACACAGTATTACGATCCATTATGTTATTGGACCAATTTTTTACACAGTCTAACAAAAGGTACAGACCTTGTATATCTCATTACAGTTAAAATAAAGAGGATTTCTGAGGCTCAGGCCTCAATATTCAGTTAAGTTATACTGCCAGCAAAAAGCTGAACATTTTTCCCTTAATGCTATCCTTAATCTTATATACCTTCAGATATAAGGCTTGGACAATTTTGTGTAGTATACTGAAATTACACTACCTGGCTAAACAAACTGTCCAAAATTGCTAATAGAAATGTGGTCAGAAAAGTAAAGTCTATAGCGGATTTGTACTAAAGAGAGAGAGAAAAAAAATCTATGAGAGAAGTGGTATAAGCCCTGAAGAGCAGTACAATCTTTGAGGACCTCCAATATTACACTATTTTGATATATATGAATGTTTTTCTTGGAATGTACAGAAAACCTTTTTTCTTAAATCAAGACAGAGAATGCATTAAACAGGAGTTTACAGGTCTCAAGTTTAAGAGGATTTCTCATCAGGCTCTGGAAAAACAAAATTCATTAAATACAGACACTAACCAGTTTGCAAATCAGGACATAAAATGTCTCAGATTATATAAAAGTATACTCCAACTTCTCCATAACAGAAGTCAAAGCTAAGGCCTCACAATTCCAGTCATTAGAAACAGCATATTCTCTTTACTAGGCCACCACTTGAAGCCAACTACTCAGTGTTTTAAAGAAGGAATCTTATAAAAAGGTGGTTACAGTGCATTTCTTTGCAATATGTACCCAAGTACAGACAGATTGCTTCAAAGAGTTAAGAGTTATAACAGGAACTTTTAAAGAAAATGCAACATATAAACAAAATGCAACAAACTACACTGACTGAAGTTTCTTCAGGGTCCTCATACCTAGTAAAGTTCACTACACAAATTAAACATCATGAAGTACAAATTAACAAACCACATGATTAATAAAATCTGTTCACTTTATATTAAACATCTCTACTCTGATTACAGAACTTTTAGTCCCTCTGGTGGCACAGAGGAACTCTTCCCTTTGTGTGGCGGGCAGGGTTCTCGTCTCGAGCGCTGCTGTGCTCCAGGGCCCAGTTATTTCAACAGGTTCTGCAGCATCGCCGTAGCGTAGGTAGGGCGAGCTTGTCTGCTTGCAATCGCGTTTTGGAGGTACTGGATGCCTCCACAGCGCTCCCAAATTTCTTCAAACTGTCTCGGTAAAATTTCTGCGCCTCGCTTTCGGGTTAAGCCAGTCTCTTCAAGATTGAGCTCACACATATCCATATCATCCTTACCTGAAATGGTAAAGGGAAAAAGAAAACATTTTTTACATCATTCAAAGGTTCCACCAATAAAGATGAGATCCTTATTAATTACATTTCCTCCCTGCAGATCTCGTTTGCTAGTAGACTTAAGAGCATATGAGGAAGTCCTCAGACACAGGCATTTTTCAGTTTCTTGTTTTTTTGTTACACAGAGAACACTAAAGTAGCATGAGAATAAACTAGTAGCAGATGCAGTAATTGACAAAGTTGTGCTTAAACAGCGAGCAAAAAGGAATAAAGGAACGAATCTGAAAGACCATAATCTTGATATATTCTTATGAAACCCATAACAGAATGAGAACCGCATTTGGATTGCCTATACTTTCAGTTTCAGGTCACTTCACAGTGAACTGCTTTACTTTTGATTTAATGCAGCAGAACAACTAAAAATTCCAGGCTTTGGATCAAGTAGCTAATCTGTCAGCCTACCACCTGAAACGTGTTTACCAAATAGGACCAACATAGGCAACCCAATGAAATTATATGTGTAGCTTACAAACTAAATTGTAATCTTATTTTTAACAGTTACTCTCAACAGCAGTGCTACTTTTAGCTATGGGCTTTGGCACTGAACAGCAACAGTTGGTATAAGGAATTCTACTTAAAACAATTTGCAGAAAAACTCTTTTTGCTAGTAAAGCATAACTCTGAAGTGAAACAAATTTGCTATGGCCTTTTCCACAATCTCAAAGTTAATTACAAAAACTCAATTCACAGAACTGTAAGCAGTATTTCTCTAGTGTTTTCTCCCCTGCTCACTAAACTGCAGAAAAGGAGGATACATTTCGCTAGCTGATAAATTTCTACTTATCAACTGAATTTTTTTTTTAAGTCTTTAAGATTAAAAAGCTATTCTCCCATATGAAGTAACATAAAGAGGTTAAAAGCATCAGCTTGGTATTAGCCCCCCATGCTACGGAGAGACATATGCACAAATTGTTTTGATACAAACTGTTTGTAATTCTTCATAGCAAACTAAAAAACAGGATAATGATGACTAGACCTTTCCGAGATAAATTGTGATGTTTTATCTTCACAGTGTCTCCAGTTCAATGAATAATTTGAGGACCTGGAAAAATAAAACCCTTTACTTTTGGACTCCCACTCTGTCTATGGCTTCCCAAACTGAAGCATGTGTACAAGTAAAACACAGGACCAGTTACATGTCCAAATAATATTCTGAAACATTCGGCCACCATCAAGAGCAGTCCTGAATCCCCAAATCATGCAACTTTGCTTTCGATACCGACCCGCTACAAGCAGAATGGGCGCCTTGTCAGGGTGAAGCTCCATTTGCCGAGCAATCCAGGGCCCATCAAAGTGTGCATACCACCAACCCTTCTTCTTGTTCTGGGGGTCTTTGTACTGGTCCGCAGGGCGGATGAAGGGAATGCGGAAGTAGCGCTGCTGTCTGTTTATTTCAATCTCTTGTTGTCTGCCTGGTAGCTGGGCTGCGGGGTTCTGTTGTGCTATCATACAAAAAAATCCCCCCCAAAAAAATAAGTGGACAGAACAATTAGAAAACAAGAAAGCCATATTACTTGCTTTGTCAATCAGCAAATTGAAAGCAAACAAACAAAACAAGAAAACAAATAATAAACCCCCCCCNNNAAAAAACAAAAAAAACACCCCCCCCCCCCCCCCAAGAGATTCTCTCTGAGTTCAAAGTCATCTGAAGTCTCAGCAAACATAAAAAGTTCTCTCATCTCATATAATCTGTATTCTGTTAATCAGAAGAGTTAAGCGCTGGTCAGAAAAAGATCATGTCAACTGCTCTATCTACATGCTGCCCAATGGCATGTTTAAATAAAACAATGTAAAGAAAATATATTGCTTTAAATCAATATTTAAGTAAAACTTCCCATATAAAATTTCTTACCAACCCAAAACATTTATTGGTAATTGCNTCTTGTTCTGGGGGTCTTTGTACTGGTCCGCAGGGCGGATGAAGGGAATGCGGAAGTAGCGCTGCTGTCTGTTTATTTCAATCTCTTGTTGTCTGCCTGGTAGCTGGGCTGCGGGGTTCTGTTGTGCTATCATACAAAAAAATCCCCCCCAAAAAAATAAGTGGACAGAACAATTAGAAAACAAGAAAGCCATATTACTTGCTTTGTCAATCAGCAAATTGAAAGCAAACAAACAAAACAAGAAAACAAATAATAAACCCCCCCCCCCCCCCCCCCCCCCCGCACACCCCTCTGCTTCCGCTCTCTAAATCAACNGATTCTCTCTGAGTTCAAAGTCATCTGAAGTCTCAGCAAACATAAAAAGTTCTCTCATCTCATATAATCTGTATTCTGTTAATCAGAAGAGTTAAGTGCTGGTCAGAAAAAGGTCATGTCAACTGCTCTATCTACATGCTGCCCAATGGCATGTTTAAATAAAACAATGTAAAGAAAATATATTGCTTTAAATCAATATTTAAGTAAAACTTCCCATATAAAATTTCTTACCAACCCAAAACATTTATTGGTAATTGCTTTAGTTCAGTCCATTTTTTTTTTGTAAAAAAAATCACAGTGCACAGAAGCATTTTCAGTTTCACACATAAAAAGCATCACTTGATGTTTGACAGTCAACACAAAAGAATGTATAATACTGTTAGAAATTACTAATTTGTTAATAGAAATGTTGACAATAAATATTGCTTATTATAAAGCTGGCGCCCAAGCAATTTTCTGCCTAGATTTCTGTATGCCAAAGTTTAGCATTAGAACTAATTTCTGGCTGCCTTCTTTTTCAAATAATTATTTATTTCAGACCCTTAAGATAAGCTGACTGAACTTCTAAAGGAGAAAGTTACAGGAGGTTTCTTCAAGTTGCATATATATATATTGCATAAATATTTTCCACATGCATTTTTGGACTTTTTGAGTTTCCTATATTTCAGACTCTGGAAAGAAGCTTGCTTTCAAATAAAACCCCATGCTTTCTACATTAATTCACCAAATGATCACCCTTCTTAATCTTACATATACATTATCATAATTAGTTTTAAATACCAAATGCTCTTAAAATCAAGATCCTTTCTTTTAATAACTGCCCCCACAAAAGATCTAATGTGATCAGTGTTTACTGATCTTGTTTTTAGTGGTTTACACCACTGTTACAGATACCTTTACCATCTCTACAGAAAATAATCAGTATTAACTGTTTATGTGCTTCAGCATAAAAGGAATGATTAAAAGTGAATTCTGTTTTTTTCCTTGTCTCTTGAGTAACAAAGGTAATTTCTGAGCTAATATTTAATAATATGAAAAATGACAATTACTTCTAATAAAGTACTTTTACAGTTATGAAGAGTTGCTAGTCTGTATCAGTCTAGTAACTGCACCTTGAAATTTCTTCTGCTTAGATTTAAGCAAAAGTATTTTTTCTAAACCTGAAGAGTAGTACCTTAAGAAAACCCCATGCGTTACACATATTACATTTCCTTTTTTTTTTCTTATGTGTGCATAAAAAATAAACATAGAAGAAAACAACCCCAGATTTTAACAGGTGAATGCTACTTGTATACATCAACTCTTAATAAAACACATACCTTTCAGGGAGATGGAGTTTATAAAAACATAATTCAATTTTCTACAAATCATCCGAACATTTATCCCAGCAGATCAGTGCTTTAGTACTGATAAATACTTTTTGCACTGCAATGGTAATTGCTAAGGCTCATTTCTACCCCTAAGCATATCTAAATCCAAGAGCAAATCTAGAGAACAGGAACGCTAAGCAGCCAGTGGAGCCTCTACTCGGCGCTAAAGGACTGTGACTCTTTATTCAGAAGAAACCATCACCTGAGTGTTAGTTTGTGTGCTAGGAAAATAGTTGTTATATTAAGTTGAGTCCAGAGTTTTGCTACAACAAGAAGCCATGTGCAGACAATACAAAATTGCTAGAACATGAATGTTATTCTGGGGTGGGTGGAAAAAAATAGGAGATTATACCTTCCAATAATTTACAGAGGTTATATATATATATACACCTTCCAATAATTTAAGGCTATTTCACTCTCCCTTCCCATGACTATTCCAATGGGTAGGATTTCATAAGTAAAGTACATTTGTAAATTAGTAATGTATAATTACTATCAGATGAATAACATTGTCAAATTATAACTTTTTTTTACAATTAACTTATATGTATATGTGTAGCAAAACACTGGATCAATCAATGTTAGTATAGAGCTCTCAAGTGTTCCTATCCTTCAAAGTTAGCTTAAACAGCTGTCTCCTCACTTACTTGAGTTGCTCAAAAATGGTGCAAAATCTGTGAACAAATATTACATGTTGAACAAAACATGAAAGTGCTGATCCTTTATAAGTTTCATTACCTCGACATTTTTCACCAATGCTGCTAACAGACAAATAGGAATTATAGTTTCAACATAAACAACATAAACACTACTTCTATTTTCATCAGGATTTAACCTCAAAATTAATCACTTTAATAATTTGCTATTCCTCTAACAAAGCGTCAATGGTACAGAGGCTAAGCACAGATTGCTGTGAGAAATCTGATAGTTAATTAATGTAATATTTTTCATTTTTGACATTTCTGCTAGGAAAAAATCTTCCAGACCTCTGTCAATACCAAAAATAATATACAAACCTGTGCTTAGCTTCTATACTGAATGCATGAATTTAATTAAAGGATATATGTAAAATTACGTTAAATCCATGAAGAGATGGAAAGAAGAAACTACATCTTTTGAAGCACACATCCACTGACACCAGAAAGACATTTAGCTTAAACATGTAAGAAATCAAAATTCCTTCTTACTACCTTCTCAGGTCACTGTAACATATATATATAAAATGTGAAATGTCCATGTGGTATAATTAATTATTTGCAATACAAAGAATTATACTGGCACTAATACTAAGAGTCTGTAGAGGTCACTATCAATTGCTTCTAAACCACAAGGTTCTCTTCCTCAGAAATACGATACTATATTTCAATGAAGGTAAAAAAATACAATGAAAAACATTTAAAAGAATGCAGAAGATGTCTGAATAAAAGTTATAAGAACATGAATATTCTCAGTTTTGTGTGCAAAAATCCAAAGATCATCTGCTCTTTGATACTTCCCATCAGCAATGCTGTGTAAGAATATTTTACTCATTTAGCTGCAGAGAGAAATGTGTGAGCTCGAATTCAAAGCAATTTACCACTTTGCAGAAGTGCTTCAAGTGCCTTTTCCTGCCATTTCAGTCACAAGCTTTCTAAGGCACCTAAAAGCACATTTCAGACACAAGCACCCATTCTTTGATAATATCTACTCCACGGTCCAGATTTTGCCTGCCACGTATTTATACTAAAGTTCTCTGCAAACCTCAAACTCAGGTAATGCTCAAGCAATGCATAGCTCAAGTAAATGAATCAAGGGGAAAGAGGTGCCTTTGTACATGGCCTGATATTACCTAGGGCACCTATATTCCCTGGGATGGTTATTCTCTGTGTCCCAGGACAATCCCTGAATCTCAGGCTCATGTAACTGTAGGGAGAGCTTTCCGTTTCTCCCCATCTTCCCTTTCCTTCATGAGAAGGAACTGTGCAGCAGGAACACAAATATCAAGTATCATGGAATCAAAAGACAAAAGGAATAATCTAACTAAATTATTCTATGAAATTCCATAGATTCTTTTTATAATGGACAACCACCAGACTTTTGAGGTGAGATGTTGGGAAAAGAGGAACAGCCCACCCTGTAAATATCACTGCAGAAACCAGGTATGGAATTGTCACGTCTGGCAGTCAAACTCTCCCACTTTCTTGATGAATGTAAAAGAAAGTCACTTACTCTGATTAGTGTGTTGCTTTGTCAATAAACACCTGCCTGTGAAACCAGTAGAATGAGAGTCTTAAATAGAAAACAGGGTCTATGCAAGATTTGTCACCCCATGAGGCAAAATTGCAGTATCAACACTCACTAATTTTTTAAAAGAGGATGTAACATGATGCATGTAAGCAGTGATGTAAACAAGACATATTAGCACCTTTCAGAAGTATTTACATTCATGTCTACGTATTATGAAATACCAAAGTAGCACAGCTATGAACATTTAACAAAAATGCCAGCACCTGCATCAGTAGATCAAGAACTCTTTTCAACAGATGTCAGCTGGATGTGAGAAAAGGTTTTGAGAGAGCGCTGTTCAGCACAAGTGTCTGAGTCTACTGAAACAGTTTTAATCTCTGTGAAGAATTTCAATCTTTCCAAAATGTTTATCTTAAATCAACTCCTAAAACACTTCTAAAAACTCCAAGTTTCTTTAACCTAGCAAACCCAAAATCCATTCCAGAAATGTTTTCTTTAGAATATTATCACCAAAATTATTATAAACACAAAATTATCTCACCATAGTCCGTGACTGATTTGGGAGCACGCTGTTCTGTTTCTGCATTACGTTTCTTATTCTTGGATTTCCAAGCATGATACACCTTTAGCCTTCGGTGGAACTCTTCCCTGCAAGCTGCCAAGAGTTCAATATCTATTCCAAAAACAGAAAAGGGAAAAAGGCATGAGTGAGAAAAGTCAGAACAATTATTTATTAAATGCTTTTATATATTGATAAGGTATACAATTTGAGATCAAGTTGTAACACTAATACGACAAAATGTAATATAAAACTGCATCATTCTCTGCAGCACAGGGCCTGTGTTTCATGGCCCAGAAAGTCCCTCAGAGTCTGATGAATCCTTTTCTGCTTTACAGCAAAGACAGTCCCCAAAGTAGCTGTTGCACTGGGACATTTGGAGAAGTGAAAAGCTAAAAGTGTTTCTGTTGACAGTATCACAACACAAGCAGCACAGAAACAAATTTTAAAAAAAAAAGATTAAGCGGCCCTGCTGAACATTATTTCTGCAACTGGAAAAAAAAACCCAGCAATTTGACTGCTTAGATTTGCATTCTTTTCTTATGTATCTATTTTAATTTTTCTGGATTTCATTATACTAAGAGACTGAATGATGACAAGGTTTTCTCATTAGTCATCTCAGAGTGTCCAAGTTGGTTTAACGAGGAATGAACTCCACTTATTACTGCACCACCTATGCAGCTGAAAACATTGCTCCAGTCTTGCATATGTAAAAGCAGTAAAAGAGAATGAGTTAGCTTCCAATTTCTACATCCAAGAAGAAATTCTGAGTGATCTTAAATCACAAATTAACCACCTGTTTTCAATAAGAAGCAGGAAGAAACAGTAATAGCTAAAAAAGGAATAATTGTCATCTGTTTATCTCTTTACAGTATTGAGGCCAAAGTGATTGATGCCCCACTGTAAGCTTCCAAAAAGAAGTTGTACAGATTGAAAATTAAAAAATAATATGAATATCTAAGACAGAACATATTTCTACACTGTGTTTTATATGACATTTTTGCTTTCTTTATGATCTGGCAACAGCAAGAAGCGATAGCAAAAAAACTCTTAGAACATGCAAATTCTAGGTAAAGCATAATAACTATTATTCCCTCTGTGGAAGTACATCAAATAGAGTGAACTTAATTAAGAAGTTATAACATGTATTTTATGTCCCAAGCCATTTAGTATCATAAATATAGAATCCCTAAAAGACATAACAATGGAAATTCTGTTTCCTTAATATGGAAATAGCCTAATGTATTGTTCTTTTAGG
>VWZN01020638.1:109380-136556 GCA_013396955.1 Regulus satrapa | reverse complement strand
GATATTTCAGGATTCTAGGACTTTCCATGGTTTCTGGTTATCCTAGCAGTGTCTCACCAGCCCAGGAACCCCCCTGTGCTGGGCTGAGCCCCAGCGGGGGCAGCAGGGGAGGGGGGGATTCTGCCCCTCTGCCCCGCTCAGCTGAGACCCCACCTGCAGAGCTGCCCCAGCCCTGGGGAACAGCAGCAGCAGGACGTGGAGGGTGCCTGTGCCAGCACTGGTGTGCAGTGAGAAGGTGCCACACGGGGGTCCTGCCTGGGCTGGGCTTCTCTGAAGGACAGGGACACCCAGGCCGGGGCCAGGGGAGCGGGGCAGCCCCGGGTGTGTCGGTGCCACCGAGCGCCAGCCGAGCTGGGAGCGCCGCGTGCCAGTGCCAGCCGGGGGCTCTGGCAGCAGCGAGGTGCTGTTAACAGCCGTGATTATTAGCAGAGTATTAACCATATGCTGCAGGGAGCTGCCTGGCAGAGGGGGTTTCTGGCTCACGCAGGGTGGGCAGGGGCTTGAGCAGTCACACAGGACCTGCCGCTCATCGCTGCACCCGCGCTGCTCCCGCTGCGCCGCCGCTCTCCCAGCTCCAACCCCGGATCTGGGAGCGGGAGCCAAACTGTTGGCAGCAAGCAGGGCTGGAGCAACTCCTGCTGCTCTGCTGGAGGATGCTGAAGCTGTGCCCTGCTCCGGCCAAGGCCCAGCGCCTGCATTTCCATGATAAAACTCTGAGTTTTGTTCAGAGTGAAGCAGTTGTAGAGTTTAAAGCTTGACTTCACACACAGTGGGCATTTGGGGCTGTAGTCAGGAAGGTCTGTCTTAAGTGAACATGTATAAAATGTCCTGCTGGCAATGTGTTTTGAGTCAAATTCCCTCTTCTCCCCAAATTAACAGCTGGATACTTTCCATGCTGCGAAATAGGTTTTGGGTTTGGAGTTCAGGCCTGAGGTTGGTTCAGTCTGGAGTTCATCAGGTGGGAGAGAGAGTGAGCACTGATTTAATTTGAAAAGAGATGCACTTCTAGATATGCACAATAAATGAAATGCTGCTTGATGCTCCTTGTTTCTGGCAAATTCCCTTTCTTCCTTAGGGGTTTGCTATATGAAGTGTGGGGTCTCTTGGCTATAACCTCCTCAGGGGAGGGTGCAGGCATTTCAATCCTGCCATGCTCTGGATTTGCCTCTTTTACCCAGGGAGAAATGGGGGGAGAATAAATTATTTGAGAATGGTGGAAATATAGCTAGGAGGGAATGCAGAAGTTGTTGTCAGCTCTCAACAGAGGCTGGAGATAGGACTTGAAAAACCAAATACAGCGACTTAAGAGGGGATTTTACATAACCGTTTAAATCTACATTATTCAAATCTAAGAAAGGCTGGGTAATGACCCAATTACAACTCTTGAGAGGTCATGCCTGGGTCCCTCCTCAATGCCTGGGTCCCTTGGTAGGTACCAGCTCCGGTTCATCTCTTTCCCCAGTTTATTTTTAAAGCAGCATTTAAAAGCAGAAAGGAAATTTGCAGTGGGTGGATGAACTTTGCCTCTGAGCGACACACGCCAGCGAAGGCACTTCATGTATGACTTGTACCAGGCTCCTCAGGGCAGCTTCAGCCCACACCACAGTGGAAAAAGAGGCTGGGAGCAAGAAAAAAGCCCAATACACCTTCTGGGGTTGGCAAGTGATATGTGTGGAGGGGTAACCCGGGGTTCCCTGCTCCCTATCACCCTTCTTTGACAGCATGAGGTTGTGTCAGGGCTGGGCATGGAGCTCAGGGAAAGGTTCTTCCCCCCTCCCGAGGCTGCTGGCACTGCCCAGGCTCCCCAGGGAATGGTCCCGGCCCCGAGGCTGCCAGAGCTGCAGGAGCGTTTGGACAGCGCTGCCAGGGATGCTCAGGGTGGGAGTGCTGGGGCTCTGTGCAGGGACAGGGCTGGGCTGATGATCCTGTCGGTCCTTTCCAACTCAGGATATTCCAGGATTCTGTGCTCTAGCGTCTCCACTTGCCCTGCTGCAGGAAGGGGTCCATCACTAAGTCGCCAGGGAAGTGTTGCATCAGCCTCAAAATCTCTCTCCAAGCAGGTGGAGGAGGGGAGGGATTCCCTGGGCTGAGGGGGAGTGTGGGGGTGTTTTGGGGGTGCTGGACATCGCTGTTCTTGGGGGACCCTCCCCATGTTCTGCAGAAGGTGCTGGGTACAGAGTGGAACAAGGTTGTTCCTTTTCTCCACTCAGGTTTGCTGCTCAAGCCTTGGCTTTTTCAGCCTCAGGAAGTGCTGAGCAGAAACACTCATGAAAAGAGCCGGCACTGCCGGGGGTTTTTGTTTGGTTGGTTTTGGGTTTGTTTGTTTGTTTGTTTTTTTGGTTGGGTTTTTTTGTGTGAGTGTGCCTTTTGCTGATGGGTCCGTGGTGCGTCCCTTCTTCCCCTGCTCACACATGCAGATCTGCCTGTTGCCAATTGGCAAAAAGGGATTTTGATCCCAATCTTCTTCCCTGCCTTGAGAAGAGGGAGTGAGCACAGGTGGGGTGGGATTACCTGCACAGGGTCCATTTTCAGCGCCTTTGGAGATATTTGCATGCCTCCCCTCCTGCCCTGCCGTGGGGAGGGGAGCACAGGGAGGCCCTGCAGCAGTACAGGAGAAGGTGAGCTGCAATCTTTGGGGTTTGTTTTTATTTTTTAGCCCAACTTCCTGAGGAAACAAAGCTCATCCGATGGTGGGGCTGCTGGGCCACCCCAAACACCTCGAGAGCTCCTGGGGTGAGCAGCAGCCTCGGGCACATCCCAGGGGGCCAGGGGGCCGTAGGCAGGCAGGTGAGGGCAGGTGTGTGAGGCAGCCGGGGTGAGCACCTAACACTGTTTACACCTTCATTTAAATCCCTGTATAAAACATCTACACCCTGCGCATGCATATATATGATCCCAAATTTGTGCTCTTTATGAATGGCAGTTGGTTCCTTAACTGCTCTCTTTGCATCTCTACCACATTTAGCTGGTTTTTGTTGGGTTTTTTCTCCTCCCCACCATTTGTGAAAACAAAGCTGGGCAGACGGTTCTGTACAAAGGAATGTTTCTGACCACAGCCAGACATCAGCTATGTCAGGGCATGAAATGCTGCCTTTCTGTAGGCTCTTGTGCCATTACATTGTTTAATCTTCAAAGCATTAAACTTTTGAGTTACTCAGACATTACAAAGCTAAAAATAATAAAAATTCAAATGACTTGGTGGTGAAAGTATCTTGAGTAGAAAAAGGATATTAAAATGTTAATTCACTAAGCGTTTTCCCACCAGTTGTTTTATTGGCTGGAGCTCCATTTGTGTGGAGGAGAATTAGTTTTCTTTTCTGCTGCACGCAGGTGCATGTAAATTATTAAATAGCAGCCTCTGAAACTCTCCCAACTTTTATTGAAAATATTTATACAGGTTAGGTGACAAGGTGTGCAGTATTTTTTGAGGAAGCCCCTGGCAGGAGAGGCTCAGTTGTGATAATGAAGTTGCATTGATCGAGCAAACAAGTCCCCAGAGCGACCAATTCTGTGAAATATACTAATTTTTAAAATCATGAGTAACTATATTTGCCCTTGGAGCAGTTTCCTCCCCCAGGCCCCAGGGCTGTGTCAAGTCCTGGTGCTGCTGGAGCCCCCAAAGCAGCTCCAGCTGCTCCACGAGGCTGGGGGCTCATCGTGAGCCCTCCCTGCCCGTGCCAGCCAGCCCACAGGCAGCCCTTGTCCTGCCCAGGCACCGCACGTGGCTGGAGGTGTGGGATGGGACCAGGACTCCTGTGGGAGCTGGGATAGTGAGGGATAAAATAGCTTTGCTGTCGTTATCCCGCTGGCTTTTTATGAATGCAGCCAGCCTCTCCCCGGGCTCATCTGTAGCCAGGGTGAGCAATTTTGGGATGAAACTGTTGGTTTGGCCCATGGCAGGGATGCTCCTTGGCTGCTTTCCAGCTGCCCCTGCAGACCCAGGGGTTGTGCACGTGGGGATGTGTGTGAGAGCAGGGCTGTGCCTCCCTCCTGCCCCTCTTGAGCGATGGAGCAGCAACACAAGGAAAGGTTTTTGCATCAATAATGGGCTGCCTCCCCCCCTCCCCTCCCCCAGTGTGACCCTTTGCAGCGGCACAGTAAAACCAACATACTGAAATCTCTTTTCTCTTCCCTTCTCTCTCATCTCCTTGTTTTTCTAGATGTTTCCCTTGCCAGTGGCTAATGGAAAAAACAGACCCACGACCCTTGCGAGCACTCAGTTTGGAGGATCAGGTACTGTCATCTTACTTTTTTTCTCCCTAATACCATAATGTTTCTTGCAATAAATTTGTGTTTGGTTCCAGAGACGCCCTAGGCAAGGGGGTTCTGTATTTTGGTGATGTATTTTTCCGGCGGTGCTCTGCTGCTGTTTCTCTGGATGGTTTCCTTGTTGCTCCATGTGTCTCTGGGTGGGCAAAGCTGCTCTTGCTGGGCTGTCTCCCGTGAAGATGTTGCTGCCTGAGCTGGAGGTTGTTGTCCCACTGCTCCAGGAGCCTGGGAGCAGACAGGGCTGGTCCTAAGCTGCTTAGATGTGTCTGCACTGCCCTGGAAGACTTTTGCTCTTCCACTCTGAAGATGGGGTGGGGTGGTGCTGGCTCATTCCTGCTGCACTTTGGGGGTCTGCTCCATGCAGGCCCTCCAGAAGCTCCCTACTGCTGGGTGGGATCTCAGCATTCCCAAAGGGATCTTGCCAAGCCCTCCAGGGTGCCAAGAGCGGACCAGGGATGCGGACATCCAAGGGCTTTGGGAGCAGGGCAGTGGGGAGGAGTGGGCTGGAGAAGTGCCTGCAGTTGGAGGCTGCTGACAATGTGCTGGTTGGTTTGAGGCTCAGGGGGAGGATCCCTGGACAGTGTTGGGCCAGGGTTTGAAAGCCCAGGGAAGTTGCTTTGTGCAGGGCTCCCTGGCATGAGGGAAGTTCAGCTACATTGCCCTTCTTGCTGAACACTTTAACGTGGTTAAAACTTGACCTTCCTTGCTCGGGGATGGCTCCAGCTGTGCAGGGAAACTCCTGGCTGTGCTGTGACACTGGGAGGCATCCAGAGACTCAGCTGGGATTTCTGGAGAGCAGCTTTGATGCCCCAGGGGGGCACTTGGGAACCTGCAGCAGCAGGATGGGGGCCCTGCCCTGCCCTGCTCCTGCCCTCTTGGACCCGGCAAATGTGATGCTCTCAGACTGAGCTGTTTAGCTGTGTGTCAAGATGGTTCTGAGCAAACACTTTTGCAGGGAGGGAAGCTGTTGAGTGGGCGCTGGAGGAAATTGAGGGGAGAAAACTCTCAGGTTAACCCAGATGGAAGCTGATCTCTCCAGCGAGTGTTCCATGTGCGCCTTGTGCTGTTAAAATAATCCACAAAAGACGTGCTACACGCTGAGGGGAGAAGAGCAGTGCAGGAGCTCCCATGAATCCGTTTCCTGCTCAGAGCCTGCCAAGTCCGTGGTGCTGGCCAGGAGCAGAGGCTGGAGCGGGGCCCTGCAGCACAGCCGGACCCCCCTCCAGCCCAAACGACACCAAATCTTTGATTCTCCCCCCAGCCCTTCTTTGCTTTCGGGTGAGTGAAAGGTAATGTTGACACCACCCTTCCTCTGGGCTGCTGCTCTCTGAGCCTGACTGGGAGCAGTTCATAAAAACAGAGCACTGGTGTTATACAACTGCACTGAGGGACGTTGCACAATTCCTGCTGTCCCAGCCTCGGATGCAGCAGAGGCTCCCTCATCCTGCCGTGGGCATCCGGCTTGGGAATGCAGCTCGGGGCTGGGTGTGGGGCACGAGCTTTGCTCCAGCAGCAGAGTTTTCCCTTGGTCAGCCATCCTTGGCCTCACCTGGAGATCACGGGACAAATTTTGTCTGAGTTCCAGCTTTGGGACTTCCATCTGCTCTTGTATCTTTGGCTTTTTGCTGGTGGGGTGAATAACTGGAGTAAGACATCAGCGAGTTGTGCCATGCAGAAGGCTGTGCCCTGCCTGTTAGAAGCATCCAAGATGTCTTAAACAAGGCCCTAGAAAATGGCAGGAGGTTTTCTCACAGATTGTTGCTTTAGCTTTATTCACTGATGCAACCAGGTACTGGTTAGAATTGCAGAATCGTGGAAGGCTTTGGGTTGGAAGGGATCTTAAAGCTCATCTTTTTCCACCCCCTGCCATAGGCAGGGACACCTTCCACTAGACCAGGTTGCTCCAAGCACTTCCCACCTGGCCTTGGTCATTCCCCAAGGTAGTTCATCCACCAAGACATAGGCAGTCATCCAGCTCAAAATTTGATTTGGATTCGTCATTAACCTTGATGTGGTCAGAGGGAGGAGAGCAGATGGTCCTTGCATTTGGGGGATCTGGACTTGCAGGGGGAGCAGAGCACCCCACAGCCACACCGTAACCTGGACCTAGAGGTGATCACCCTAAATCTTGCCACGCACAAAGGCCTGGGCTTCTTCCTTAATGTGCCACATGTGTTCCAAGTACTTCTCAGGCAGGGGCCTGGACCAGCAGCAAAGGCAGTGCAGCATTTCCCCTCTGTCTGCAAAGGAGAAACAAACCCTGGCTCTTAGCTCGGTGTTGTGCACCACAGAGCCAGAATCTCTTTATTTGGCCTTCTTGTGGTAACCTCAAGATAACAAAGTGATGTCATCTCACATGCCAGAAATATTGGTATTTTATCCTTCTGCCCACCCAGGATGGGAACCTGCCAGGATGGGTTGCTGTAATTGGGTTGGACATGGGAATTTGTGGTCTCCCTCTTCCCGTCTCCTTGTGGGAATGCTGGGGCAATTGTGCAGCTTTTCTTCTTTTTCCCCTCCAGAGGAGCTGTTATCTCCAGGCTCTTTCCTCCCCAGGGAAGTGAGGAGGGAAGAAGGGAAGGGAGCAAAGCACTGAGTGATCAGTCCTGGCCAAAATGAGATTCTTGCTTCCGAAGTCTATCTGGTAAATAAAGGAGCAGAAGCATTTGAAACAGGGAATCCCAGTGATAAATTGTCCCAAATTCAAATTCTTTTCAAATTCAAAATTTCTTTACCAGAAGTGTTGTAAACCAATGGCATAGGCTGCCCAGGGCAGTGATGGAATCACCATCCCTGGAAGTGTTCAGAACAGGTGTTGATGTGGCACTTGAGGACATGCTTTAGTGGTGAACATGGTGCTGGGCTGACAGTTGGACTTGAACATCCTGAAGATCTTTCCCAACCTTAACAAGTCCATGTTTCTAATAACTGCCTTGGCCCAAGCTGCTGGTGGCCCCTTTACCAAGGGAGCCCCTTTTTCTCCCCCAGGCCAAAAAGATTCAAAGTGTTCATGCAAGCCCTCCAGCTTTGAGATCCCTTTGCTTTCCTATTTGCCTCCTGCTTTTATTTTAAACCCTGCCACTGTTTCCCTCATTTCTGTCCTCAAATGCTCCGGGGAGGAACTGGTTTCGCTCCCCTGCCGCATGGACAATTCAGCACCTCCGCTTTGCCTTTTCTTGGCAAGGAGAGATCCAACAATTGCCACAAGGATGGAGCTGACGTCACCCAGCCCGTGGCTGCAGCATTTATAGCACATATAGGTCACCGCGGGAAGTTGGTCTTCCTGGGGCTGGGAGCTGCAACCAGTGTTTTCCAGCATGGGCTGTGTGCTGCTGGGGTTCTATTTTAGCCAGAGTGCTCAGCCCATGCCTGCCGTCCCGCCCCTCAGAGGGGTTCACCGTCCCCTCCACAGAGAGGCTGTTACTTGCAGTAGCAAAACATCTCAAAGCGTGTCCCCCATTGTATCATAGTTCATAAATGACTAATCTGAGCTGCAGCAAGCTCCCTCCCAGTGCTTCATCAAGCCCTGCCTCAAGCAGGAAACCGCTGGGGCTCAATTTCACATGAAAATGACCATTTTAATTGACTTGGAGGCAGGGGGAGTGGCCAGAGGCAGCAGAGTGCTGTGGCCTCGTGGCTGCTGAATGTTCGGCAGGGTTGGTGCGTGCCGGCGGCGCCTTTGCTCCAGCAAAGAGGATTGGGCTCTGCAGAGCAGGGAAATAAACCCAAGGCACGTGCTTGTGTGAGGTAAAACATCTCCTGGAGTGGCACACGAGCAGCACTTCCACCTGTGGGTAATGTGGAGGGGATGCAACCATCTGTCTCCCTCCCCATCCCAGATTATGTGGGGTGCCAGGACTGGTCTGATGGGGGTCTCCTGCTGACAAATTATTCTGCTCTCAACAAGAAAAACCTCTGCTATTATTTTTCTTTTCCTCCCCTTTAAAATAAGCAAATTCAGCATTAAGTGCCTTTTCCTTCATGCTTTTTGCCATAGTGGGCTGGGCTCTTTGCTTGAGCTCTTGGGTGGGTTAGGGAGGGTTGGTCCCTTCCTGGCCCTTGCTGTGATTGCCACCCCCAAAATTTGTTGGGTGCTTCCTTGCTCGTGAGCTGAGGCTCCCTTTGAGGGAATTGCTTTGATCGGGGGAAGTTCATCAAGTCCATTTGAAGCTGGTGTAGCAGGGAGTTTTTCAAAGGATTACAAGCTGGTGCATGTAACAAATTTTAAGATATAGTCTGGTGAACAAAGCAAATGGATTTTCCCTGGAGGGAGGCGAGCCCAGATCCCCTTTGAAACTCACTTTAAACAGCGCACAAACTCGGATACCTGTGGCAACAGCACCGAGAGTCATAAATTCTCTGAAAGCTGGGGTTGTCTCTTTAATTGGTGCTATGGGAGAGCTGTTTGAAGATTTAATTATTTTGAGTGTGCAGGCAGCCCTGTGTTGGGAAGCCCTGAGCGGGATGGGCAGGGTCTGGTGCAGCAGGATAGTGCTGGATGCCCTCTGCTCCTGGAGCTGGGTGGTTTACAGGGGCACCACGGCAGGCAGGGCTGGGAAGAGCCAAGCACAGCATTTCTGTCGCCATGCTGTCAGCAGTTGAGTCCCGGGCTGCAGAAACCCATTTGCAACTGTTTTCCATAGTGAGGAAAGCAGGAGCTTTTATTAGCAAGGCTGTATCACGTTTTCCTACTAACTGCCTCGAGTTCCCACATGTTTTGCTTATGCTGAAGTGGGAGTGCTGGGCTCTGCTTGCTATTTTGATGGATGATGAAAGGCAGACATGAGGTGTGCAATATGTGACTTGATATTTAGAACTGGCACTTCCCGTTCAAGTTTGGGATCTGGGCTGTGTGTTTTTGTGGCGTGCCCATACAAACTGTCACCAAACACACCAAACACAAAGCCACTACAACAGAAAAAGGCAAAGCAGAAAAATTTACTCTCCAGGTCATTGGTGTGACCTTTTGGCTTAAAGTAAATGTTACTATTTAGCCATCATCCCCCATCCATGGGGATGTTCACCTGGAGAAGGATCCAGGGGGACCTCAGAGTCCCTTGCAGGGCCTGAAGGGGTTCCAGGAGAGCTGGAGAGGGACTGGGGACAAGGGCTGGAGGGCCAGGAGCCAGGGAATGGCTCCCAGTGCCAGAGGGCAGGGCTGGGTGGGATCTTGGGATCCAGGAATTGTTCCCTGGCAGGGTGGGCAGGCCCTGGCCCAGGGTGCCCAGAGCAGCTGGGGCTGCCCCTGGATCCCTGGCAGTGCCCAAGGCGGGGCTGGACACTGGGGCTTGGAGCAGCCTGGGACAGTAGAAGGTGTCCCTGGGCACAGCAAGTCTTTGGAAGATGAGCTTTAAGGTCTCTTCCAACCCAGAAAGCATNTGTGTTTTTGTGGCGTGCCCATACAAACTGTCACCAAACACACCAAACACAAAGCCACTACAACAGAAAAAGGCAAAGCAGAAAAATTCATTCTCCAGGTCGTTGGTGTGACCTTTTGGCTTAAAGTAAATGTTACTATTTAGCCATTATCAAAGGAAATTAAAGGAGAGCTGGGGATGTTCACCTGGAGAAGGATCCAGGGGGACCTCAGAGTCCCTTGCAGGGCCTGAAGGGGTTCCAGGAGAGCTGGAGAGGGACTGGGGACAAGGGCTGGAGGGCCAGGAGCCAGGGAATGGCTCCCAGTGCCAGAGGGCAGGGCTGGGTGGGATCTTGGGATCCAGGAATTGTTCCCAATTCCTGTGAGGGGGGGCAGGCCCTGGCCCAGGGTGCCCAGAGCAGCTGGGGCTGCCCCTGGATCCCTGGCAGTGCCCAAGGCGGGGCTGGACACTGGGGCTTGGAGCGGCCTGGGACAGTAGAAGGTGTCCCTGGGCACAGCAAGTCTTTGGAAGATGAGCTTTAAGGTCTCTTCCAACCCAGAAAGCATTCTGTGATTCCATGGAAAAGCCTTGCCATGGCCAGGTCCAGCTTGCAAAGCCGTGCAGTCTCATTGCCTCCAAGTACAATCCCTGCACCCCCTGCTCTCCAGAGCCCTGGAGGAGCCTTTCCATTCCTGCTGCTGGCAGGGCCCATGGGATGCAGGAGGATGTTCCAGGTATGGCAGGGATACACCTGTGTGCTGCAGTCCCCACCCTGCTGGTAACAAAGCCTGGACACTCAGTGAGCTTCATCTCCTCTCTGCAAATCAGGCTTTTGGCTTTGGTTGTGTCTTTGCCCTTGGGAACCTCCTGTTCTTCTCCCTCTTCCCATTCTGCTCCCTGTTTTTCCCATAGGGTGAATCCCATTTAGCAGGATATGGAAAGCAAGATCTCGAAGAAGAGTTGGAGGGCCCAAAAGCTGGAGGCAGAGAGTGCAGGTTGGCAGGAAATACCATGTTTGGGGCAACAAATGGCAGGGGAAGGTCTTCACACCTGTGTGCCTTAATCCAGGGTCACACCCTGTCTCTGATCCTCGTGTCCTGAGGTGCACGTTCCTGCTCCCAGGGCTTCCCCACCTGTGTGGATGTTTCTCCTACACCTTTGCAGTGAGGTTGAAACAGCATCCCAGAATTATTTGGGCCCATCTCATTCCACCTCCTGCCATGGGCAGGGGTACTTTTCACTATCCCAGGTTGCTCCGAGCCCTGTCCAACCTGGCTTGAAACATGAAGGGCTCTCTCTTTCTTGCAATTAATTTTTTCCCCTTGAATTTTATTTCACTACTGAGAGCGAGGGTGTCCTGTCCTGCCAGAGGCCCAGCTGGTTTCTAATGGACACACGGGTCTGGGAAGAGCAGGGACATGGTGACAGTGCTGTGGGGATGCTCTGGCAGCAGCTCAGGGCTCCTCTAGCAGCTGGGGAGAGGCAGTCCCTGTCTCAGTGTGTGTTTAACTTGAGGGGTGAAGGGTGTGTGTTTTCTAGGAAAGGTTTTGGAGGTTCTTGCAGGGTTTTTTGTTCATGTCCCACCTGGAGAAGAATCCTCCTGACTGGATTTAAGATCTTTAATTGGGAAAGAGTGCAGAGAATGCTGGGGGTGCCAGAGGCAAAGCTGTACCGAGATAAGTGACAGCTTTTGTTTAGAAACTGACAGTTTGCCACAGACCTTGTTTAAGCACAGTTTTAACTTTGCCAGAATTGCTGAAGCAGTGCAGGGCTCTCTTCCCAGCAGAGCTCTTTCCTCCCCTGGATGAGGCAGTTCCAGTGAGGCTGTGCCTGCTCGAGGGGCTCTGATGGGATCCGTTTGTCTTCTGTAAAAATCTGAGGGGAAGCTGGGCTTGGTGAGCACTGTCTGAAAGAACAGCCACGAGCTCCAGCACTGCCTTGTATTTAACAAGAGGAGCTGGTGGGCAGCTATTAGCAAGTAAATAGGGTAAGTTCAGCTTAGATATTGGGAAGAAATTCTGCCCTGTGAGGATGGGCAGGCCCTGGCCCAGGGTGCCCAGAGCAGCTGGGGCTGCCCCTGGATCCCTGGCAGTGCCCAAGGCCAGGCTGGACACTGGGGCTGGAGCAGCCTGGGACAGTGGGAGGGGTCCCTGCCATGGCAGGGGTGGCACTGGGTGGGCTGTAAGATCTCACCTATCCAATCCATTCTGGGATTCTGTGAATTCCCTCTGTCACTGCCCTGTTCCTCGGGGCTCTCATCTCCTTTCTGAGCTCTTAGATGTTCTCTGGAGGGCAGGAAGGACTCTGGGGTTTGGTGCAGCTCTGCCTGAGTTCTCCTCTAATCCTGCCCCAAGCCAGAGCTGCCCGAGCAGCACATGTTGGCTCAGCCTTCCAGCTCCACGCTTGTTGTGCCCTTTCCAAAGGGGAGAGATGGCTTTGGAAGGGGCCCAGCAGGTCTGGCAAGTGTTGCTGCTGGACCTTGCTGGTGCTAATTTGCAATTCCTCATGCCCTGTGGGGTGCCCTGCTGCAGCACGTGTCCCACGTGTGACCAGCTCCTCGGCTGGTGCATCTCCATTGTTAATGATTGTGTGCAGTGACATTCAAACTGCAATTATTAGTAGTATTATTTTTAATTAGAGACGACAAATGGGTGTCTTAAGGGGGTGGATTTAATGCAAGTGCTATTTTGTTACTCGGGAGGGTCTCATCTCTCTCCTGGCTCTACATTCCCCAATGCACACAACTGAAGGACACTATAAATACCTGGTTCTTGACTGTTGTCTCTGTTGTCTTGGAGGCCTGGAAAGGATCCTCTTCACTTCTGCCCTGAGAAAGAATGTGCTCCCTGCTCCAGGTAAAGGATGAAGGGATTCACCCAGGGCTATTTCCATCATGGGAAGGGAAGGAACCAAGGGGAAGCCAGATGGACAATAGAGCTGTCTCTATGTCAAAGGGTTTACCCACATCAAGAACAAGTCCAGATAATGCCACAGAGATGCTCCAGGGCTGGAGCCCCTCTGCTCTGGAGCCAGGCTGGGAGAGCTGCGGGTGCTCACCTGGAGAGGAGAAGGCTCCAGGGAGAGCTCAGAGCCCCTGGCAGGGCCTGAAGGGGCTCTAGGAGAGCTGGAGAGGGACTGGGGACAAGGGCTGGAGGGCCAGGAGCCAGGGAATGGCTCCCAGTGCCAGAGGGCAGGGCTGGGTGGGATCTTGGGATCCAGGAATTGTCCCCTGGCAGGGTGGGCAGGCCCTGGCCCAGGGTGCCCAGAGGAGCTGGGGCTGCCCCTGGATCCCTGGCAGTGCCCAAGGCCAGGCTGGACCCTGGGGCTGGAGCAGCCTGGGACAGTGGGAGTGGCCCTGCCATGGCAGGGGGTAGGAATGAGCTTTGAGGTCCCTTCCATCTCTAATCATTCTATGGTTCTGTTTGCCTGTTGGATTCCCATCTGCTTGGGCTGGGTATCCTGCCCTCTCCCAGCACCCCCAAACAGCTGGGAGTGGGGAGCACTCAATTGCCCAGCAGTCCCTGTGTGGCCAGGACAAGGGACCTGGGCAGTGTCCGGACCAGGATGCTGGCACATCCCCCAGCCCAGCTGGATCCATGCAGTGCCCTCAACCTGACAGCTTGGGAAGCCAGCATGGCAGTGATCCTCTTGGTGCCCTTTCTCCCACAAGCAGGCGGAGGGGCAGGGGCTGAGCTCTGCTCTGGCACAGGGACAGGAGCCCAGGAAGGGCTGTGTCAGGGTGGAGCTCAGGGAAAGGTTCTTCCCCCCTCCCGAGGGTGCTGGCACTGCCCAGGCTCCCCAGGGAATGGTTCCCAGGGAATCCCAAGGCTGCCAGGGATGCTCAGGGTGGGAGTGCTGGGGGCTCTGTGCAGGGCCAGGGGCTGCACTGATGGGACTGTGGGTCCCTTTCAGCCCAGGATATTCCAGGATTCAGTGATTTCCAGCTAGTGGGCAGCTCCCAGACCCACAAACCCCTGGCATGATCTGTTGGCCTGTCTGCAGGTGCCTGGTGCTGCTGGAGGAGGGATTGCATTTTAGGAAATCAGAGCATTTTCAGAGGCTGGTGGCAGGCCCTGTGCTTGGACATTCGCTGCCTGGTCCCCTCCAAGCAGAGCCCATTCTCTGCACACTTCAGAGCCCTCTCTGCCAGGAGGTCCCCAAATACCTGGCAAGCTTTGATTAGCACATTAGCTTAAACAAATTGAGTTATACTACACCCACGGAGGGAAGAGGTGCCGCACTCCTTCAGTGGTAACTTAGAGTTTAATTAATTTTCTTGCCAAATGAGGCATGAAATACAGTTTGAAATACATTGTGATGCTGAATGTGTAATTGTACGGGGGCCTGGGAACACAGCTGAGCATCAGGGATCACCTGAGGCAAGCCGGGCACAGAGCTCTCATGGCCCCAAAACGGGGCTGTGTGACAGCACTGTGCCCATTTGGGGGGACAGAACCCCCACAGTGCTCCCCAGGGCGTGGGGACCAGGCCAACCCCCACACCACAGCAAAGCAGTGCCCAAAGATGTCATTGTGCCTACAGGTTTGTCACTTTTTAGGGGTTTTCTGCTCGAGGATCCAACTCCTAGGCAGGATTCAAACTGGTGGCAGGGTCCCCAGGTGTGTCCTCCCCACAGCAGCCACTGTGGCCGTGCTCTTTGCCATCCAAACAGAGGTTTGCCTCGAGTTTGGGGGAGGATGGAGGGGTGGGAGTTTTGCCAGTTGGTTGCAGAGATATCCTGGTCTGTCTGTCCTTGTCTTGCAGGATGAAAGTACATCTGAACAAATATCAGAAAGGGAAAATCTGAGCTGTGAGAGGAGATTTCTTGGTTCATCTTTTGAGAGTTTGTGCAGTGGCTGTTCGGATGCTCTTCTCCCTGCCCAGCTTAATGTTTCTGGAGGGAAGTTGCCTCCAGTGCCTCACTCCCCCAGTAAAGAAGGGAAATAGGCAGTCCGGGACATCTGCCCGCATTTTTTAATCCTGAGTTTTTCAATTAACTCGCCAGGTAGCCCAGCTCCAAAGCCAGCAGGGAGAAAAATCTAAAAAACACTGTCCATCTGCCTGTGAACCCTGGGAAGCACATCCCCACCTCCAAAGTGACCTCAGGCAACGTCTTCCTCTAAATTTAGCCAGGGATTGCGTCAGGAGTAAGAAGGAGGTGAAGTTAATGTGGCATAAGCTTTTTCTAGCAGGGGAGTTTGCCTGGTTAGACAGGGACTGAAAATAAATAAATGAGCTTCGTATCAGAGCCTCTGGGGCCAAGGCTGGGAGGGAGGGCAGCCTCCAGCACACAGGGACATGAGGAGGTGGCTTTTTTCAGACCAAGCAGGGCAAGGGACAGTCGTCTATAAACCTTGACTTGTCCTATCTGGGAATAACGTTCCAGGAAAGTGGGTGATGCTCCTGTGTCCTGTCTGAGGGCACTGGACGTGGCCAGCAAGCTCTGGGGTCACCACTGGTGGTGGCACCTGCCTCTTCTGGGGCAGGTTTTGGTGGTGGCTGCGGGGCACTGCTCAAAGCAGAGCAGTTCCTCCCCTTCTCAGGGGGTTCTGAAGCAGCTTCTGCCCTTCCTTCATCCTCGGCTCCCGGGGTGAGCAGTTGGTAACGTTTTCCCCCTCCAAAAGCCCTCCCATGCCTGTCTGGCATCCAGGGGTGCCCCAGGGGACAATCTGGTCTGGAAGAAGCCAAAATCATTCAGGACAAGCCTTGATGTCACTGGTGTTGCAAATCCCTTCTTTTACCTTTCTGCTTCGTCCTTCCCAAGCTGGGGGGACAAATCTCACTCTTGACAAGTGACAAAACCCATCCTGGTGGCGGTGAGGGCGTGACCTTCCCTGAGAGCGGGGGTGGCCTGGGCCCCTTCTGCTTTCTGGGACATTTTATTCTGAAGTGATGTGGTCTCCCTTGCAAAGGCTCCTCCTGCCCCGTTAACATTGTTATACAAAGCAGCAGTTTGCCATCTAATTAGGAAAAATACGCACTAACCTCTACCATATGTTGCTCTTCTCCTTGGATTTGCATTTGAAAGTCCAGCTGAATTTCAATGTGAAACTGGATTTTATCCAAATGATGAATGGTCTGAAAAGCTGTGGGAAGGTGGATGTGCCTCCCCATCACATATGGTTGGTTGGTTGGTTGTTGTTGGGTTTTTTTCCCTTTTTGAAGAAAAAAATTAAAGCAAGGTTCCTTCATTTCTTGTCCCGTGGTTCAAAGTGTTCACACCTTTCCTCCCAAATGGAATTTTTCTGGCTGGGTGGTTATTCCAAGGCCTGTGAGGTGCTGGAGCTCCAGCCCCACAAGGGAGAGGGATTAGATTTACTCTTTACAACTTATTTTTGGTGGCAGCTCCGCTCCTGGCTGTGTNGGAGCCAGGGAATGGCTGCCAGTGCCAGAGGGCAGGGCTGGGTGGGATCTTGGGATCCAGGAATTGTTCCCAATTCCTGGGAGGGTGGGCAGGCCCTGGCCCAGGGTGCCCAGAGCAGCTGGGGCTGCCCCTGGATCCCTGGCAGTGCCCAAGGCCAGGCTGGACCCTGGGGCTGGAGCAGCCTGGGACAGTGGGAGTGTCCCTGCCATGGCAGGGGTGGAATGGGATGGGCTTTGAGCTCCCTTCCAGCCCAAACCCGGTGGGATTCACTATATTTTCCCAGCCTATCAGGTGGGTTTGTGCAGGAGCCCCTCACGTTGCTCCCGGTGTTCCCTGAAAGGGCCTCGGCCGCAGCTCCGAGGCTGGGATTGAGGCTTTTTGGTTTTTCACTTCTCTGGGAACAGTGGCTGCTGCTTCCCACACAGGGCCATGGTTTAGGCAGTGCTCCCCAGGTACCAGAGAACAGGAGCAGGGGCTTTGCTGCTGCTGAAGGTTTTGGGAGCCATAGGATTGCTGAGCCAACACTGCACATCCCCACAGTCCCTCCGAGCTGCCTGGACTTCCCGCTTGGCTCGAGGCTGGATTTTTCCCCTGGACTGAGGTCTGTTTAAGCTGAGTTAAGCTCTGTGACAAACTCAGTGTTACGTTGCTGAGCTGGGTGTGCTCACATGGCTCTTACTGACCTTTTACCTCACCTACCTGGCAAAAAAAGCTCTTAAAAATCACTTCACATCCTGATTATTTCACATCCTTCGTGAATCTGTCGTCAGAGAATGGCTTGAGTGCTGGGCTGGCCATGGTGCTCACAGGGGGAGCTGCTTGCTCTGGGTTTCTGACTTTTGTTCTCCTTTCTCTTCACTCCTTGGAGATCAATTCAATCTTTGAGACAATTTTTGTTAGGGTTTTTTGTTGTGTTAATGCAGCTGAACTAATATGATTACATTTCCAGATTTGGGTAATGGAATAACAAGTCAGGAAGATTTTTTTTTTAAAGAAAGGAGAACTTATGTCACTTCCAAGTCTCTAGTTGGGCAGCTCTTTCCCTTTCTCAGTTAATCAGAGGGGCTGGGGGCTTTCCATCCCTGGAAGTGTCCAAGGCCAGGCTGGACAGGGCTTGGAGCAGCCTGGGATAGTGGAAGGTGTCCCTGCCCATTGCAGGGGCTGGAATGAGGTGGGCTCTGAGGTCCCTTTCCACCCAAACTGTTCGATGATTCCATGTTGTGCTCTTAACACCAGGGTTCCTGGGGGCTGTGGCCATGCAGGGACACCCTGGTCCTGGGTGCTGCACTTGTGCTCCATGTCCTGGTCAGCCACAAACACAGAGAAGGGACAAAGATGTTCCAGGTGCCCAAAAAGATGCATCTTCCCTTTGCTCTGAGAGACACCAGGCCAGAGGGGCTGTGTCCCTCCTGCACAGCTGTGTGTGGGGCAGACACCTGGGCACACCCACCCTTCCGAGGGCCAGCATCTTGAGACACGCCAGCTTTGTTCATCTCTATGCTTGCTCTCAGGTTCAGAGGAGGGATCTGGAAAACAGCTCAGCCAAAGCATCACACAATGGCAACTTCCTTTCTAAAAAGAGAAGGATGTTGTGGGGTTGGTGGCTTCCCATTATTTTCCAAATTTGAGCTTTCTTGCCACTGGCCCCGCAGTGTCTGCAGTATCAGAAGGATCCAAAGCTGCTGAAGAGTGTCCAAAGGAGGGACACAGAGCTGGGGAAGGGTCTGAGGAGCAGCTGAGGGCACTTGGCTCCTTCAGCTGGAGCACAGGAGACTGAGGGGAGGCTCCTCGGGGGCTGCAGCTCCTCCCGAGGGGAGGCCCAGGGGCAGGGGCTGAGCTCTGCTCTGGCCCAGGGACAGGAGCCCAGGAAGGGCTGGAGCTGTGTCAGGGCTGGGCATGGAGCTCAGGGAAAGGTTCTTCCCCCCTCCCGAGGCTGCTGGCACTGCCCAGGCTCCCCAGGGAATGGTCCCGGCCCCGAGGCTGCCAGAGCTGCAGGAGCGTTTGGACAGCGCTGCCAGGGATGCTCAGGGTGGGAGTGCTGGGGCTCTGTGCATGGCTGGACTCGGTGATTGTTGTGGGTCCTTTCCAGCTCAGGGGTTTCAGGATTTTGTGATTCTCTGAGTGTCAGGTTGTGTGTTGTGCTGTGCTTTGGGAGCAGCTCCGCCGCTGCTGGCAGCTCAAGGTGTCCATGTCTCAGGCACGATTTGTCACTGAACTGCTCCTGCCCCCTGGGACAGGGTCCTGGCCAGTGGAGCAGGGCAGGAGTGGGGCCATGGTGTTTTCCCTTTTTGGGAATGCTGTAAGAAGGTAGTGACTCACTTTCCATGGAGCTGATAGTTACCCTGCTCCTGTCTTGGATTTGTGTTGTGTAGCCAGCAGGATTATTTATAACTTAGCCAGCATCCCGAGTCTATTGTTTCTGCAAAGAGCAGAAATGACTAGATGACTTCCTGAGATTTTTTTTTTTTTTTGCCACCCCCTCATTTTTTATTTTTTTAAAAATCTGCTTTTCCTTCCAAGTATTATATTTGCCAGTTGGATGCTTTCCCCCCACATCTTCCCCTCCTGATTGTGCATTTGTGCTGCTGACAATCCCACTACCGGTGTTGCTTTAACTCTAACATCTCTCCCAGGAAAGGCTGGGGGCTGTGCCCTAGGAGGGCTGGGGCACGTTCCCATGCCATGAGGGGCTCTCTGGCCTTGTAGGTGCTGGGGTCTGAGGCAGGAGAATTCTGGCTGAGAGGAGTCTCCTCTGCACCTCTGCTTTGGGATGGGAGGTGCATCCCAGGAGCAGGGTTAGTCTGGTCTGGGACTGCACCCTTGAGCTCTGGGTCAGCCTTGTCTCTGCCTCTCTGAAGGGTCACTTGGGACCATCCAAAGGCATCGCCTGAGATATGCAGAGCAAAAGCTCCATCCTGGCACAGCCAGCCCTGGGGATGTGGCACTGGTGGGTGTGGAAAGAGTGGCTCCTGAGCGCCTGTCCTCACGTGTGTGGATGCTCTCCCAGTGACAGTGGTCTCATCTGGGCAGCATTTGCCTCAAACCCTGGAGCCTCCTGGTTCTTGTCCCCCTTCTCTTTGCCCACCCACCTGCTGTTGATTCACTGTTGGTATCATGAAGCCCAGCAGCCATCACCACTGTAATTAATTAATTAAGCACTTCCATGGAAATCAGTGGGGAGTGAAGGTGCAGGGTGGCGAGAAAGGGCAGGGTAGGTCACAGCTGAGCTGCTCTGAACTCTTGGGGGGGACCTGCATGTTGAGCTTCCTTGGAGAGCATCCCCCAGTGCCCTGAGGCTGCTGTCCACAGCTTCTTCTCACCCAAACAGCTCCTTTGCATCTTCTTGTTTGACCTTCACACCTGAGACTCCTGATTTGGGTTTGGTTTGGTCCAATTCCCTTTTGGCCAAGTGTGGAACTTCAGTGGTGCCCATCCCAGCTGTGTTTCCTTCATCATCTGCTGCCTGGCCGTGATGTAACGAGCAGCCTCTGAGGTTGGAGCGGCTGCAGAAGTGGCCGGGGGCGAAACAGCTGAAGGGGAAGGAGCCTGGGCTGCCTTGTGGGCAGCAGAGACCCTGCTCAGGTTCTCTCAGTTTCCATTAGTTCAGAACTCAAAACCTGGGGCTTGTTGGATGTTAAGCTGCTGTGTCTGGCTGAGGTGCCTGGAGGCCTCTGCCCGGCCTCTCCCCATCAGTCACCAAGAGCTGCCTCTTGTCCCCTCCGGCTCTGCTCCTTCCTGAGCTGCCGGGAAGCCAGGGAAGAGGCTGGCAGTTCTGGTGCTCCTCCTTCCCAGGGCTCGTGGCACTGAGGTGTTGCTGTCCCTGCGCTGACTTTCCAGGAACTGCCTGGCCCTGCAGGGAAGCCTGAGGTTGATCCAAGTGGAGTTCTGTCATGCTGGAAACACCACTTGGATATGAACAGCTTGGAGTGGAAAATTGAGTCCTGAATTCCATCCTGTGGGATTTTAACATGCTCTTCACAGAATTCCAGACTGGTTGGGGCTGAAAGAGACCTCAAAGCTCCTCCTGTTCCACCCCTTGCCATGAGCAGGAACACCTTCCACTATCCCAGATTCCTCTAAGTCTCATCCAACCTGGCCTGAAACACCTCCAGGGATCCAGGGGCAGCCCCAGCTGCTCTGGGCACCCCGTTCCAGGGCATCCCTGCCCTCTGCCAGTGGGAAGCCATTCCCCCTTGTCCTGTCGTTCTATGTCTTCAAGGCCAGTTTTGCTCTTCCAGGTTTCCTGTGGTGCAGAGCACAGGTGTGGGTCTGTCACCTGAGACTGTGGGCTCGGGGAGAGATGATGCTTTGAGAAGGGTCACAGAATTGAGGCATCTCAGGAAAGTGATGTCTGGAATAATGAGTTCACAGCAAACTCCTAGGGTTCTCTTTGGTTGCTTGTTTCAGCACTTCACTTGCTTCCTCTGGGAGCTGCTCCCGACACCTTTACAGCCCAAGCAGAGCGGGTTTGTGCATCCCAGAGATGCTGGGCTGCTCCTGCTGCTGCTTGTCTTCATTCCTGTGAGGTTTTCCAGCTGCCAGGGCACCCTTGTGCTGGCTCCCTCCCATCCCAGACACTCAGTTATTTGGGGTTTCTCCCTTAGCTGGAGCCTACAGGCACTGAGTGATGTCCTGAGTGAAGTGCTGGTACAATTCCATCCCATCTGGCTCACTGCAGCATTTCCCTGGGGTACTGGGCAAAGCCACGCTGGGTGGCACTGAATTCCCAATTCCTGCTGGCCCTCAGGTTCCTTTAAATTGAAGGGCATAGGAAATAAAACTGAGTGAAAACATGGGGAGCTCCCCATGGCCAGCAGGACCTGAGAGACAGGCAAGAGCATCTCCCCAGCTCCCTGCCCAGCCCTCCTGGGTCAGTGCAGAAATAGAGAAGAGCCCTTCTCTCCCAGCTTGCTTTGTATTTTTAAAATCATTGTGGTTTTTTGTTCTGTTTTCTTTAAATAATTTTCTAAAAAGTTGAAACTGTAGAACTGGTTTTTTTTTACCCAAAGAAGAAAACTGAAAGATGGGTGAGACATTGTGGTTTGGAGCACCAGTTGTAAATAAATTTTTGGGTGCTCCAGCATGCCAGGCTTTCCCACCTGAAGAGCAAGTGCTTCTTCCAGGAGCTGTGTTTGTCCACAGCAGGTCTTCCACGGATAATCTGTGTCACTGTACTTTGTGCCAAAAAAGAGCTGAGCTGGCTCAGCTCTGAGCTCTGCTGCCTCCCTAGCTCTGCCCTCATTTTTGGGCAAGTCTCTCCATCTGTACAATAGCAGAAAGAGTTTTGTTCCCTGGAGAGGCTTCGAGGTTTAACATTTACAAAATGCTTTGAGATCTGTAGATAAAGGAAAGCCAGACAATAACCAGTGCCCAGGGCTGTGCCAAAGGAGACCCCGGCATCAACACGGCAGAGCTGTGCGGGGTTGGGTGGAGGTGGCTTTTGTGAGAGGGCAAAAACTGCTCCAGCTGCAGCATTGGTACTGACCTGGCCTTTAAAGAGCTCCTGGCAAGGAGATAACAAGAAGATAACATCATGGAATCACAGAGTGCTTTGGGCTGGAAGGGACCTTAGGGATCACCCTACTCCTGCCAGGGCAGGGACCCCTCCCACTGTCCCAGGCTGCTCCAGCCCCAGTGTCCAGCCTGGCCTGGGGCACTGCCAGGGATCCAGGGGCAGCCCCAGCTGCTCTGGGCACCCTCGGCCAGGGCCTGCCCACCCTCATCTGTAGATCAGAGCATGACTTGGCACTCGGGTGGTTTTTTCCAGGACTCCCCAGGAACAATGTGGATCTAGAAGAGATGCTGTCCATTTGCTCTTTGCTCTCCAGGCAGTGCTTCATAAACTCCCTGGTAAACCTGATCCACCCCATAAACTTCATTAACTTTCCTTTCACTGCCTCTGCCTGTCCCTCCAGTGAACTCTCTGCAGTCCCCAAACAAAGGCAGGCAGTGGTGGGCAGGACAGGACAGCGGCACCGGGAGCTGCTCCTCCCTCCCGGGGCTGGGCTGGGGCGCTCCGCACAGGGACGGGGCTTCTCAGTGCCAGCGGCTCCGGGGACATGGCAGCCCAGAACAAGCTCTCCAGGGGTACGTGCTCCTGCCACACATCTGGCGGGATTTTTTGGTGAAGGGTGGGAGGATGGAGTGTGATTTGTAGTGGGTCGGTTGGGAGCTGTACTCCAGAGGGATTGGGTGGCAGGTGGTCTGCGGAGGGTCAGCCTGGAACTGTGCAGGGATCTTCTTCCCCACGTTCTGAGTACTTGTTGGTGCTGTTGGGCAGGAACTGAGAGCCTTAAAGCTGCTTGAGGACACCCAACCCTTTTTGGGAGCGGGAAGGGCTCAGCTTTGTCCGCTGCCTCCCCAGTGTGTGTGCTCCGGCCCCCTAAAGCTGTTACAGCTGTGGCCAGGGCAGCAGGAGGAGAGGGGTCTCTAGACTGGGGACACTGCACAAAGTTCAGGTGCCAGCTGAGGGTGTCCTGTGTAGGGTCACCCACCATGGTCCTCACACCAGGAGCCCGTCGATGACACAGTTAATTGCTGTATTGTTAATTGCTGTATTGTTAATTCCTGTGGTGACATGGCCTGGGTGTGGGGTTTCCTTGCCCTACAAGGGGCTCATGGGATGGTTTTTATTTCAGGTTTTAGATATGAATCAAACAAGACACAGTTCCCTGGAGGTGATCTAGCTTTGATTGGAGTGACTCGTGCATGTGTAGTTGTAACTTAAGAGGAACCATTTCATCTGAATTGCTGCATGTGGTGCCTGCTTTGAACTGAGGAGGGGTACAGGGACACCTTGGGAAACCTGCAGCTCTGAGTTTTAAATAAACATGGGCTTGTGTGTAGGTGAGGCAGCATCCTGGGTGCACACTGGGCTCTCTCTGGCATGCCAGGGAGCAGCTGAGGCTTTTTGATGCTGCAAGATCTGGGGAATTGCAGGGTGGACAGAACAGTGCAAGCCCAGGAGCAGGTTCCCATGGGCACCCTGAGATAGTGGAAAGTGTTCCTGCCCATGGCAGGGGATGGAACAAGATGAGCTTCAAGGTCCCTTCCAATGCAAATAATTGTGGGGTTCTCTGAGAGAGTTAAAGCTCTGTGCCCGAGGTGAGCAGAGGTTGGTGTGTGCTCTTTGTCCTGACCACAGCAGTGTGGGCAGGAGCTGGATGAACAGCCCCAGAGTGTGGTGGATCCTGGGCAGCAGAGAGATTGATAACAGCTTGTTTCCCCTTGATTCTGTTGGGAAATGAGGGGTCTGATGGGAGCAGCCAGGGCGGTTTATCCCCCTGCAGCCTGTCCCTGCTCCCTGTGCCATGGTGGCATTGCTGGGGCTCTGAGAGGCGAAGGTGTGGGGCTGTGGTTTTGCAAACCAGCTGGCAGCTGAGATCTTCCTCTTCCCATCCATCCTGGCCTGCCCCATCTCGGGGGCTTCTGAGGCACGTTGTGCTCCAAATGGGGAACCGATTTTCTTTGGGGTTTCCTGCTGCTTTACGTGTTCAGCAGCCCCTGGAAAGTCCAGCGAGACCAGAACTCACTCAAGAGAAATGCAGGGTGAGAAGAGCCCTCTCCTCCCACAGCAGCCAGTGCTGCTGTGCCCTGAGCCACTCATGGACCTGGTACAGTGAGGATCTGGAGGGAGCTTTGTCAGGGGCCAGCGTGGCCCTGGGTGTCCCCGGAACAGAGGTGGGAGCTGCCAGCAGAGCTCACGTGCTGGAGGCAGTCCAGGGATTTGGGGATGACTGGTCTTTGTTTTCCTTGCAACACTAGACTGGGAATGGCACTTCCCCCCCTCCCCCTTCCCCCATTCTCATTTTTATACATCTATATATATATTTTTTATTTTTTTTTATTTCAAACTTGCATTTGAAAATGCAGCCACATTCCTTTGGGACAGCAGCTTCTCATGCACAGGGGTGAGTTCGGCTCTCACCATCCCAGCAAACTGCAATTCCAGGTTTTTAACTGCTGCAGCTCTTTTTGTTCATGTAGGAAAACATTTCTTTGAGCTTCTCATAGTTAAAAGAAAGCAATCTTTGAGCAGAATATCAGAGGAGCTTGTTAATGGTCAATTTTCCTTGACAGCTATGTTAGAATTCCTGATAAGGAGTGCGAGTGCTTGGCTTGACAAAAGCACGAGAAATCGAAGCCTCATGTAGAGGAGACACAGACAAGATAATCTAATGGGTCTCTTTTTGTCTCCAGCTTGTTCTGAGCAGCAGAGAGCCCTGGCGTGTGAGCCCTGGAAGGGCTGGGATGGGCTGTGAGGCCAGGCTGATGCTGCTGTGGGTTTGCCACGCTGGCTGTGGAGCAGGGAGGGGAAACTGCTTCCCACCTTCCCAGGGTCACCCATCCACAACCCAAACAATGGTCACTGTGTGCCCAGGGTAATGTGAGAGATGTCAAGAAAAATAATAAAATCTGCTTTCCTGAGATCTCTGGGGCTTCTGAGGGGCTGGACACTGGGGTTTTTTCAGGGCTTTTTTTGTTGCCCAGCACAAGGGATTGAGACCAAGGAGCACCAGCTCCTGCCAGCCACTGTTAAGTGATGCCAAAGTGGTGCCAAGGAAATGGTTTGAAATGTGCAGACAGGAGAAAGGTGCTGGTTAGTCCTGGGAAAGAGGAGGATCCGTGCTACTCATTGAGTGCCATCTACTGGCACCTCACCTGTGCCACCGTTTGCCCAGGGACAGCACGGGTGACGTGGGGGCACGCAGTGGGTGCCCAGCCTGAAGGGGTGGTGAGGGTGGGCTCCCTTTGCTCCTTCAGCCGTGCACTCCCTGCCCCCTGTAGAGCAGGGGGAGCCCGGCAGCACCTGCTGAGGGTGGCACGTCCCAACCAGAGCTGGTGCCACCACAACCTGTCACACACAGGCTGCCCTTGGCTCTGTCCTGTCCTCTCCCTGGACCTGCCCCAGGAACTTCTCTACATCCCATACCAGGTGACACAATCAGATTTATAAAACCTTCCTCCCCACCAGCTCAGTGCCTTAATCCCTCCACCAGTGTTTAGGCACTGCTTGGAGATGTGTGTTGGGAGCTGGATTTAGGGAGAAGGGGAGGAGAGCACGAGGGGCTGGAGCAGCTTTCTGGTGTCTCCTGAGCAGTGTGTGGCAAACAAGGTCTCGAGGGCTGATTGACAGCCTAAACCCACAGTGCCGTCCATGGGTGACTCCTGCCAAGGTCACGAGGGCTGGTGGCCCTGCCCCATACACACCATAAGCCTTGGTAGCCTTAAAGCTGGTGGGTTGGGATTTGTCTCCAGTTAAACTCTTCCTGTGACTTGCCCGTTTGGCTTTAGGGCTACAGGGGGAATTTAGGGCATGGGGTATGCTTATACAAAGATGTGGATCCTTTCAGGGCAACGGACAAGTGAACATCTTGAAGTGTTTATGTTTAAAGAGGGGGAAAAAGAGTTGTGGTTCATGGAAATGATGCTTTGTAGGAGCAAGTGGATTGAATTCAGCCCTTTTTAATGCAATTTAAATAATCAATGGTCTATTCAATTACAGAAATATTTGGCAGAGCTCTAAATAGGTCACATCTGTCTTTAAATTGTTCTTCAGGTAAAAACCTCACTGTGTGGTGTCACATGGACCAAATTCTGTAAGAGCTGCTGTCTGGGAGGGAAAGCTCCTTGGCTGTACATGCGGTTATACCCAAAACTATGCACCTGGTGTGCTCTGACCCATGGATTTGCTTTAGGGATTCCTTAGGAAGCCTGGCTTAAATGTTTTGGGTATATCCAAAGCTTGCAGCCTGGAGGTCGCTGGCTGTAACTGGACATGGCCAGGGGCTTTGTTGGCAGCTTCTGTGTTGTTTTTGGGGGCCAGGATGGAATACTGAGCCTGCTGTGCCCCAGGACTGCTCACCTTGGGAAAGGCAAAAACAAAAACACCAACTTTTGTTGTGGTGACCAGAGGCCGGGGGTTACTCGAGAGCAGGAGCGGGGCTGAGGGAGGGAGGCAGGTGGTGCTGAGAACGCTTTGTTTGGGAAAGTTTTCCTCATTGTGTCCAGCAATTCTTCTGAGATGATCCTTCCTGTGGGCTGAATCATCGTCTGGGCCAGTGCTGGCTCTCGGGCCCGCGGCCGCATCCTGCGCCCTTGGGGCATCCCCAGGAGCCCAGCACCCCGCAGGATCACAGCCCCGGGGCTTGGAATAACCACCCCGGCTGCTATCCTCACCCCTTCGGGGTCTGTTTTTCCCCAGGAAGCTCGGAGGGACTCGTGCATTAATGCACAACTCATTCCCCACCATCCCTCTCCCTGTTGAGAGGAGGCTCACAAACAAACTGCCAAGGCCACCCTTGTGGGGTGTACGTGTGCTTGGCCACTTCCCCACATAATTTCCACATTATTTGGAAGTCATCCTTAATTTGTCTAATTTTTAACAGCCCCTGGCCTCCCTACCTGTAGGGCTACAGCAGTGCAGGGCTGGGAGGGCTCACGTACACAGAGCTGGCACTGCCTGCCTGTTTGATCTCAAATGCCTCTCTGGCAAACTTCTGGGGGTTTTTTTGGTCACTTGTAAGTAAACAAGCTTCTGTCCCCATTCGTCTTCTTGGTGAGTAATGGAAACAAAGTGGGAGAAGATTTCTGTTCCCCAGTGTTCCGGTTGCATCTCTGCGGCTGTAATTTGATTTTACATTGCAAATTAAACAATACTTGGAAAGATGCAAATCAGAGTGGAAATAGAGGTGGGTGCTGCTAAGTGGAGTAAGTGGGGGTGTTGTAACTCCTCTGTGCATCTGTGGGGGCGTGCAAAACACCCTATGGCCCGAGGAACATGAGAGGTCACTGAGAGCGTCCCAGGGGACCCAGAGAGTTTCAGTACTCGCTGGCTTCAGGCTGCTGAGTTCCCTTGTTCACTCAGCAAAATTAATTTTCTCCCTTTGCACAGCAATCCATGTGTGTGGAGTGTCTGTGCCTGTCATGAGTGTGCAACTCTGTGGTACAATAAATGACCTGGAAAAACCAGGATGTGGATTTCCACTTAGTCTTCTCCCTGAAGCTTTGTGTTTGATGGAGTATAACCCCTGGCTTTAGGAGTAGCGATGTATCTACTGAATTGCAATTATTTTGTGGTAGCAAATATGTTGATGTTGTTGAATGCATGTGCAGCAGAAACAGAGAAGGGTCTCCATGGGGCTGTGTGTGTGTTTATGGGAGAATGGGTGGAGAGCAGCCCTGGG
>VWZN01020638.1:89997-102612 GCA_013396955.1 Regulus satrapa | reverse complement strand
CCCCCAGCTCTGCCAGCCTGGCTCCAGAGCAGAGGGGCTCCAGCCCTGGAGCATCTCCGTGGCCTCCTCTAGACATGATCTCTCTTTGGTGTCTTGGATTTATGATTATTTTTGCCAGCACTGTGGGTGTTTCAAGCAGCAGATCTGCTGTGGGGCAGTTGAGGTCCAGAAGATTCTCCTGGGATCTCCATCTCACCTGGGGCAGCTCCTGGGCAATGTGTAAAGGCAGGAAACAATTTCAGGTGCCTCAGGTGCTCCTATGGCACATGAGTCACCTCTACAGCTGCTGGGGTGCCCTGGGGTGAGCCCCCAGGGCTGCTGAGCCGTGTCCTTCCCACCCCAGCTTCCCTTTCTTCATCCCCTTCCCCTTCCTGTCCCCCCACTTGTGTCAGGCCTGGCTGTCCATGCCCAAGAGCCAGAGTGTGTGAATGTATTTGGGGTGACACCGTGTCCAGGAGCTTTGTGCTGTGAGTGGAGCAAGTCCTGCTGATGGCAGCTTTTCCAGACACACCTCCCACGGCCAGACATTGGGATTTTGCAGGGCTGGTCGAGGGCATTTGCTGCCAAATTGCAGATCCTTAGGAACACGAAGGGAGGGAAGGGTGGGCTGGCTGGGAATGTAGCACAGATGCCAGACATGGAAAGAGGGCAGACTGCTTTTTCCTGGCTTCATCCTAGAAATCCCTGAACTCCTAAAACACCTGCAGGCATTGAAAATAGGGAGATTTTTTGTTGGCACCTTTCAAGCCAGTGGCTGCAGCTGGGGGAAGGTGCAAGACTTTATTTTCCAGGAGACATCAGAGCTGGCATGGGCACCTTCAGAGTGCTTCCAGAACCTTGGGGTGCTCTTTGCTGCTTTGGTGGGGGAGTGGAACCTCACTTTACCTTGGCAGCCACAGGAACTACCTGGAAGGTACAAGAGACCTTTTGGGTTTCTCCAGGGGTTATAGAATCCCAGAATCCCAGACTGGTTTGAGTTGGGAGGGACCTTGAAGCCCATCCAGTCTTACCCCCTGCCATGGCAGGGACACCTTCCACTGTCCCAGGCTGCTCCAGGCTCTGTCCAACCTGGCCTTGGACACTTTCAGGGATCCAGGGGCAGCCACAGCTGCTCGGTGCCAGGGTCTCCCCACCCTCACAGGGAGGAATTTCTTCCTGAAATAAAAGGGTTGGTTTGCTATGACCCCATTTGGGGCCACAGAGGGGCGAAGGACTGGTTGGGGACTCATCTTCTACAGTCGCTGTTGGAGCACTCATGGTTTGGCCTCTCTCCAGGCTCTCTGCCATGGTGGTGGCACCACAGAGTGCAGCAGCTCGTGCCAGGGGTTTGTCCTTGTCTAGGAGATGATGGACCCTTACCTTCAGTCTTTGTCCCCTGTGCCACTTGCTGTCTCCTCACCCTCCTTCCTTGGGGAGACCAGGCAAGGATTTACTTTTATTTTTCAGGAATTTTGGCACAGAATCCCAGAATGGGCGAGGTTGGAGGGAGCACAGTGGCTCATCTGGTCCCATCTCCCTGCTCAAGCAGGGGCATCCCAGAGTACAGGGCACAGGATTGTTTCCAGACGGTTTTGCCATAACTCAAGAGAATATCTGAAGGGAAGTTCAAGGAAGGAAGGCTCAACAACCTGAAGAAAATTTCCCTGGACTTGCAGGCACCCTATATCCCTCCAGAGCCCACTGAGCATCCTCCCCATGCATATTCTGGCCTGGGAATGCTGCTCTGCTGTCGGTGGGGTGGTGGCAGGACCAAGGGCTCTGTGAGAGGTCAGGGTGATCCAGGGTGACCCAGGACCCCCAAAGCCCATCCTGCGTGGGGCAGGGGTAGGTGTGAGGGTCTGGGCCCCCACACCTTGGCTTCCCCTGAGGCTCCTGGAGTTCCTCGTGGGGACAGTGGTGCTGCAGTCCTTGTCCTTCCAGCCTGAAGGGACCACTTTTCCAAGGATGTCCAAAGCTGCTGATCCTGCTCATATCTTCTCCCCAACCCTTGGGGAGCTTTAAAACCACCCGTGACAGCAAAATGACTCAAAGGAGTGTTTCTGCCTCCTGCCTCGCCAGGGCTTGCAGGGATTGCAGATGAATTGCTTTGGAAAAACACATTAGCAAAGCAAAAGTTTATTCTAGGAAGTAGGAGGTGGGAGAATTGGCAGTAATTCTCCCTAGTATCCAAGGTATTATTAGAGGCTTATCCCTGCTCTGCACAGTAATCACATTGGAAATTTTTGATTAGAAAACAAAATCTAAATGAGAATTATGAATATTCATTAGGTGTGGAGATTAATATGCATAATTATGCAAATTAGACAGCAATTAAACACCAATTCTCTGGGGAAATGATTAACACAAAGGCACAGAAATAGAAGGATGTAATTTGAAAGAAGTTTCTGGTTAAATGAACAGTGAGGGGAGCGGAGGAGACAAATCTGAGGCATGTTTGCCATAATAATCAGCTTTTCCAAGCGAAATGGGAGTGAGCCCTGACACCCCCTGCCCCCATGTCCTTGCTGCCACTCAGCTCCCTGCTCCCAAAAGGGCATCCTGGGCACCTGGGGGTGCCACCCCTGTTGGAAGAACCAGCACAGGATGGCTCCCTAGAGAGCCATGGAGCCCTGGTGCTGCCACAGGGTGATGCTGCTGGGACAGTCTGGTGTCACTGCATGGCCAGCGTGGCCGGGACCCCTGGTGGGGGACAGGGGTGTCCATGGGTTGGGGAGTGCCCATGGCTGGTGCCACCCTCACTCTCAGCCTTCTGCAGATCTGGAATTTCTCCCTGTCCAACACAGCGGAGTTCACAGAGCTTGTGCAGCACCTCCAAATGTGATGGATGCCCCCACCCTGCCCAGCTCCTCTCAAATCCCGGGGTACCCCTTTGAACAGGCACTGCTGCTCACCAGGCCCTGGTCACCCACTGGAGCAGGAGATGGAGCAGCACAGTCAGAGATCCCGCAGCTGAGTCAGGTCGAGGCTGTTTTGCAGGGAAGGTTCATTCTGTGTGGTTGTGGTATCAACTGGAACTGTGGGGGCTGTGCTGATGCAACATCCCAAGGACTTTGTGTCATGGTGGGCATTTCCAGCTTGCTGAAGAGGCTCCAGGAGAGCTGGAGAGGGACTGGGGACAAGGGCTGGAGGGCCAGGAGCCAGGGAATGGCTCCCAGTACCAGAGGGCAGGGCTGGGTGGGATCTTGGGATCCAGGAATTGTTCCCTGGGAAGGTGGGCAGGCCCTGGCCCAGGGTGCCCAGAGCAGCCGGGGCTGCCCCTGGATCCCTGGCAGTGCCCAAGGCCAGGCTGGACCCTGGGGCTGGAGCAGCCTGGGACAGGGGGAGGGGTCCCTGCTGTGGCACGGGGTGGGATGAGCTGAGTAAGGTCCCTTCCAGCCCAAACCTTTCTGTGGTTCTCTGGCTCCCCGGGTGCCTCGTGCAGCCCAGAGGTGCCGCCTGCAGGGACTTGGCAGGGGATGAAAGGAGAGGTTTTCCCACCGCAGCCTGTGCTGAAACATTGCAAAACCTTCTGCCTCCTCCTCTGCTGGTTTAGATTGGATCCCTTTTTGCCAAAGATATTCTTGGGAAGGCTAAAGCTGAGAAGGCTGGGGGTATGCTCTAATGGCCTCACCTACTCAGGAGAATCTTGGGGGAGCTGAAGGAACACCTTAGACATGCGACTCTGTAATGTGTGACCCCCCAGCAATTCCCACCTGAGGATTTCACCTCTGGGCACTCTTCCACTCTTCTCAGGTTGAACAAAGCCCATGATCTTGCAGCACCATGGGCAAAATTCAAGTCCTGCTGGAGCATCCAAATGCAAACAACATGGTTTTGATTTATAGTTCAGTCCCTTTCACCGTCGCTCTCTGGGGGAAGGAGGTTCGTGGGTGCTCTCTGGAATAAAGGAGTTAAAATACTTGTTTCTCCTCTTCCCACTGTCCCATGTTTTGAACCATTTCCAGCCTGTGGTGGGATTTGCTTTGAAGTTTGTGGAATAACTCCCGGCGGGAGTGGGAAGGTGAGGAGGCAGAGTGGAGGCTCGGTCACGCCAAGTGGAAGTGGTTTATTAATGAAAATATTGTTTTGTTTGTAGAAGGAAGAGTTAATTTTACGAGAACACCTTTGAGGCTTTGCTGATAAAGCAAAGAGTAACCTTTGTTCTTCCTGTTTTTCGGTAGGCTTGGATGAAAGACCGGGATCAGGTTCCTGGGGAACGGCAGATCAAAACAGCTCCACGTTTGACCAAGGAAGGGTAAGGACAAAGCACAAACACCAGGCTCCAACCAAAACAAACGGGGTCTTTCCCAGGCCTTTCAGAGTGTTGGGTCTAACCCTGGAACAGCTTTTGTTGCCCCATTTTGGACATGGGTTCTGTGAACTCTCATGTGTTTCCCTTTTCCCATCTCCCCAGGCGTTGCTGCCTTGAGGTTTCTCCTCCAAAAACCTTTCCCAGACCTGCACTAGGATGGGCTCCTGTGGCTGTTCAGCCATCTCCCTCCCTGCGCCTGGTGCTGGTGTGAGGAGAGGGTGCCCGGGGGGTGGGACAGGTCCAAAGGAGAAACAGATGGGTGGGTCGAGGGATCTGTGTGGGTTGAGAGAGCTCACCTGATGCCAAAGCTTCCTGAGCATCTACCCCACAAGACTTTGGGAACCTGAGGAGGGAATCCCTGCAATCTGCTACATTGTCTGGCCGTGGGACCTTTGGTGGGGATGGAGAACTTGGGGAGGGTTTTGCAGGGAAGGAGTTGAGGCTGCAGCACCTCTTGACCAGGGCCTGAGTATGGGAAGAGAGAAATGCAACAAACTTCCTGGAAATCGTGTCATTTTTGTTTTATGGGTTTGTGTGATTCCTTTTTTGCAATGGCACCTTTCCCTCCCCTCAGGTCAGTGGCAGAGCTGGGGCTGTGGTGTCAACTCTCATTTGTATATTTAGAATTTATATATTCATAGAAATATATCTAAGAATATACATTTATATTTATCCAGCCTTTTCCTTGCCCCTTCACGCCCCTGGTTCAGGGAGGGGCTGCCTGGCACTGAGCTGTTGGATGCCAAACACCCCAAGAGCTGCCAGCAGAGGACAATGCACAGGGCAAAGCATGGTTCCATGTCCCCAACTGCCATGTCCCCTTCCAACACCACCTCTGCACTGCCCAGCTCTCCCTTGGCAGGAGGATAAAATCCTCTCCATGCCCTTTACACAAGGAGCCTTTGGCTTTGTCCCTTCCTGGGGGAGGCTGGGCCCTGGCAGCCTCGTGTTTCGGGATTTGGCTCAGCAGCCTCACTCAGGTGTGACTGTCCCCTGTTGTCCCAGCAGAGCTATGGCGAAGGCCCCCACTACGGTGAGCACCGGGACCTGCCATCCCACAACAGCATCTCCTCGTCACCATTCCTGGGAGCTGGACTCGTGGGTGAGTGCCTGCAGCAGCCTGGCAGGTCCCCAGGGCAGGGGACACCTGGCACTGGCCCATGGTGGGGGGAGTGCTGGAACAGCGTTGCTGTTCCCTGTGCTGGACCTGCTCCAGGTGTTCTCCAAGCTGTGCTCCAGAGGGTCCCACAGTGCCAGCTGTGCCAGCTGTTTTGTGTGTGTGGCTATTTTTCCCTGTTTTATGGCAGCAGGGATCGATGCCTGCCAGGATGGGTTGAGTTTGCTCCTGGGAGTTGGGAATTAGAGGTGGGAGAGATGTTAATTGTTAAGGATTTATTAAGGACTTGGGATGATCCTGCTTGAGTGCGGAGGTGGCATCAGATGATCCCGCCACGGTCACTTCCAACCACTGGGTGACTGTGACTTTCAAGGGGCTGGTGGCTGTGTCACTTCCCAGAGAGTTGGGGGTGCTCCCTTTGCTGCAGTGGGGTTTGGAGGGGCCTCTTCCCATATCCTGCCAGGCTCCAGCAGCCTTGTCTGGCCTGCTCCATACCCTGCCTGGCCCCAGCTCCAGGCAGGCAGCGTGAGCAGCTCACAGGGACTGGCAAGTGCTGGGGACGGTGATCCTGCGTGACCGGATGCGTGTGACCATTCACCCAGTCACCTCTCCCAGCTCGGGGGTGGGAGGAGAGATTAGGAGCAGAAAATATCCCTCTGGGAGGGCTTAAAGAGATCTAATGGCATTAGGTCAGGAATTGGGGTTAGTCCTCCCCATCTTTGCCCACGCAGAGGTAGTTAAAAGGCTCCAGCACATGTGGAAGGAGCAGGGCCGGGACGGGACTTGTTCGTGGTTGGAAGGGAGGGGTAAGAAAAGGGAATGGTGTTTGAAACAGAAAATGCCCCCAACACAAAATCCCCCCTGTGGATGTGGTGGCAAAGGGGAAGAAGAGAGCAGGGCCGTGCTGGGACAGGAGCAGCCACACGTTGGCCCCTCCCGGCCTGAGTCAGGACTTGGGGCTCGCTGTGAGCTCTGCTCCCCCCATTCGCCCCTCGTGCTGTTGGAGACAAGGTTTTGGTGTCCCTTAGGGATCCTGTGCAGGGGGAGCAGCCTTTCCGAGTAGCTCCCCCTGTGCCTCTGCAAGGCAGGATCTTCCTTCTCCCTCTCTGTCCCAGGCGGATGTAAGTGGAGCACAGAGAAGGTTTTGAGCAGGACAGGGGAGCCTTGCTGCAGCTCAGTGCGTGGGGGACCCATCCCAGCCCCTCCCACACCTGGGGCCAGGGCTGCCTTGAGAGCTTCCAGCTGAGAAGGAGCTGCCCGGGGAGGAACACGGAGGTTTCCCCTTTGATGTGTGCGGGGAAGACGCCTTTGGCTCCCTCTCAAAGCTGGGGCTCCGGCTCCTTGGCAGCCACCACGGCCCTCCTGCGAGCCTGACCGGTCCCCGGCACGTGGGGCTGGAGCCTCCAGGGTGATTTCCAGTGCCTCTGGAGCTGAGGGTGAGCGCTGGCCACACTCTGGCCCCAGGCTCAAGGGGCTGCATCTCCCCAGGGGGTCAGGGACAACACCAGGAGCTCTACCACTGGAAGAGGGAACAGGCAGGGAGAAAAGGGTTCCTTATTTTTCCAAGTCCTTTTCGTTCCTAAAATTGACCATGGTTAAAGTAGAAAGCATCAATTCTGGGAGCAGGTTCCAAAATACATAAATCAGTTTTCATTGTAGAATCAAAGAATCATGGAGGGCTTTGGGTGGGAAAGGCCTTCAAAGTCCATCCAGTACTACCCCCTGCCATGGGCCAAGGACTCCTTCCACTGTCCAAGGCTGCTCCAAGCCCTGTGCAACCCAGCCTTGGACACTTCCAGGGATCCAGAGGCAGCCACAGCTGCTCTGGGCACCCTGTGCCAGGGCCTCCCCACCCCCACAATTTCCAGCAATTTCTTCACAATATCCCATCTAAACCTACATCTTTGCTCATGTGCTGGGAAGGAAGGGCAGGGGAAGAGGAGAAGAGGGGAAGGGGAAGAGCAGGGTGGGATTTTCTCTTCCTCTTTTCCAAGCTGCTTCTGAAAACTTTTAGAGTGGAAAAATGCAAAGGGATGAGGGAGAGAAAAGTTAGGGAAATAAAATCATGCTTCTGTAAAAGGAGAGAAAAATGGGAGTGAAAGGGGAGTTTTGGAAATGTGTCCCCGTGTCTGCCAGGCCCTGATTGCCAGCACGGTGCCCCTCAGGGTGGGAAGTTCATGTTAATGAGGTGGTTGAGTGGAACCAGCGAATTTTAAAATCTGAGGAGGTGGAGGGAGCAGATGAGGATGAACATGTTGTGGTAGTTGATAGATGAAAGGTGTGTGAAACATCTAAGCTCTTCTCCAAGATCAGAATTTTTATCTTTTTCCCACTCAACCTCTATTTCTTCAAGGAACTGTGGGAAGAACCATTTTGGGAGCAGCGTGGAGGCTCTTTGTTGGCAGTGGTGGGTTGGGCCAGTAGGGTGGAAGGCTGAGCTGAAAGGATCCCCTAAAGTCAGTGTTGGGGCTCTGAGCAGTCAGAGTGGTGATGACTCCTCCTGAGACCCCCATCCTTTGGATTTTGTGTTCCTGGAGTCCATGCATGTTCCAGAGCCAGGCTGCAGCCCCCTGTCCTCTGAGGATGGGCTTTAGGGACAGGGAGCACCTTTCCACAGCAAAGGGACACTACAGCAGGCAGCACGTGTTGGAGAAATGGAGAAAATTGTGATTTTTTTTTTTTTGCCTCAATTTTCCACGTGGAAAAAAAAATTAATTTGAAGCTTTTCAATTTTCAAAAAATTTAAAATTGAGGCTGTACTTTGACTAGTTTTGGTGGGCTGAGGAGCTCCTGCCAGCCTGAGTTTTGAAGCAGAGATCACAATCCTTCCAGGGTGAAGATTCCCCTGTCCCTGCAGGCTGGTGGCATTTGGGGGCCCTGGAGATCCCGAGGGGGATTCCAGGTGCAGCCGGTGCTCCCCCTCCTGCACGAGCCCTGCCCCCTCTCAGACTGATCTGACAGGAGCAGGGAGCAAGGAGAGAGGCTGGGAAGCTGCAGGGTGGAGTGGCCCTTTGGGTAAGCAGAGCAATGTGTCCATCCAGCTTTCTGCCCGTGTGTTTCTGCTGGGAGCTGGTGTCACAAACTCCACAAGCAGGGAAAGGTGGGGCTGGAGGGATCTGCCGGCCCAGGAGAGAAGGAAAGCAGGTCTGAGTTTCATGGGGAGCAGGACACTGCCAGCACATCCCTGAAATCCCCACAGGCTGCATCCCTGCCCCTTGTTCCTGTCCCAGTTGGGCCCTTTGGTGTCACCCCAGCCCAAGTTCTCCTCCCCTGCTCAGGGTCTCCTTCCCCAGCTCAAGTCCCCTCCCAGGGCAGTGAGGAAGGGGCTGCTCAGCTCCCGAGGGAGTACAAAGTTCTGATTTAATCTCTATTGTTGCCTGCAGTGGCCCCAGAGCAGAAGCAGCAGCGGAGGGATGGTTGCTGCTCCTCACCCCAGTCCAGCCCAGTCTCGGGGTGGTGACCTTGTGGATCAGAGGGTGCACACCTGATCCAAAAGCAGTCTGAAAGGAAAAGCACTCATTTCTGATCAGTTGTTAAGTTTGAGCTCATGGATGTTCTTTGGATAAACGTGGGGCACAATGGGAGCCTGGCTTTGGGAGGCACCTTCAGCACAGAGACGAGAGGGGCTGTGCTGACACAGCACATGTGGGAGATGCTCCCCCCAGCCAGGGCTCCCACAGGGCTCTCATTAAAGGCACAGTCTGAGGGGAATCTTCAGTCACTTCCCTCAGCTACAACTTCAGCTCCACAGGTGATGGTGAAAATCAGAGCTCCCTGCAGGACGGACTGGGCAGGGAGCTGTGTTGCACTGGATGGAATAACCTAAATTTATCAAAAGAATAAGAAAATAAATTAGAAAGTGTTCAGAGGAAGTACATAGAGCTGGGGAAGGGTCTGAGGAGCAGCTGAGGGCACTTGGCTCCTTCAGCTGGAGCACAGGAGAGTGAGGGGAGGCTCCTCGGGGGCTGCAGCTCCTCCCGAGGGGAGGCCCAGGGGCAGGGGCTGAGCTCTGCTCTGGCCCAGGGACAGGAGCCCAGGAAGGGCTGGAGCTGTGTCAGGGCTGGGCATGGAGCTCAGGGAAAGGTTCTTCCCCCCTCCCGAGGCTGCTGGCACTGCCCAGGCTCCCCAGGGAATGGTCCCGGCCCCGAGGCTGCCAGAGCTGCAGGAGCGTTTGGACAGCGCTGCCAGGGATGCTCAGGGTGGGAGTGCTGGGGCTCTGTGCAGGGACAGGGGCTGGGCTGGATGATCACCCCTGTGAGTCCCTTCCAGCTCAGGATATTCTGGGATTCCATGATTCTAAATCCCTGAATGGAGACACTGTCAGTGCTCTGAATGAGAAGCATCCCAGGCTGCTGCATGGGGGGCTTTGAACCAGGTGAGGAGGTGCAGAACCGATGTCTGAGTCCTCCATTGCTTCCTCCTCCAAGTTTTCCAGCTTTGAGCCTTTGATCCTGCTCCTGGAATACAGGGGAATTCTTCTGGGGAGTTTTGAGCTTCCCAGCCTGGGGTGGGGAGAGGTGACAGGAGCATCCCTGGCTGTCCCAGAGTGGTGCCAGGACACAGCACAGTGACAAACAGGCTCATCCCAGAGGATGGGGAGGATGAGAAGGGCTTTTCTGTCTGTTTGAAGTCACCAATTTCACAATTTACCATTCATCTTCAGCAGGGACAAGCAGGGAGTAGGGTGGTTAAACAGCGAAGAAACTGATAAGCCATAACAGATTTCTTTCTAGTAATTATTTCTAGTAATTAGCTGCCTTTCAGAGCAGTGTTCCTAATCGGGTGGGTATTGTCAGTGCCTGTACATTGGGGTCTTCCTGGACAATGGGTTTAATCAGGGGGTTGTCGCTGCTCCTGGTTTTTTAACGTCTTTTTTTCCTCCCTGTTTTTAATCCCTGGCTGTGTTTTGCCTCCCCTTTTCCCCCAGGCCGGAATTCTAATGGAATTCTAATGGAATTAGCAGTGTGGGGCTGGGGGAGGTGCATGGTGGGTGGTGGCTGTGCTGGAGCCGGGGTGATGTGGGGGCACTGGTTCTGCCAGTGGGTGCTGGAAAAACTTGTAGGCAGCATTTAAATATTTTTTCTTGGGCTTTCAATTGCAGAGCCAAGAGTTGGATTTCGACGATCCCGGTGGATCCCTTCCAACTCAGGCTATTCCATGACTCTGTGGTCTGTGAGAGAAATGGCAAACCCATGAGTTTATTTAAAAGCTATTTGCTCTGGTGGAGGTGAGATGCTGCCATGATCCAGGGTGCCAAAGCAAATCCCTGACACTACCAGAGAGGGTGGGAACCTCTGGGAAGAGCAATTTTTATTTTTCCACCTTGACTCCAAGCTCAGGAGCAGGTGTGCCTTTGGGAGGAGTCGCACAACGGCGTGGGGGGTTCCTCTGGAAAAGCCCTGGGTGAAGGCAGGGCTGGGGGAGGCTTCCCAGAGCCCCACACAGGCAGATCCTGCAAGAGGGAACATGCTGGGAGAGGAGAGAGGCTGGGAAATGGCTCCTTAGGCAGGGCTGGAGGCAGCACAGGCAGATAAGGGGCAGGAGAAGGAGCTGGCAGGGGAAAGGCAGGAGGGGGATGCCAGAAAGATTTGGAAATGCTGAATGCTCTCAGCCAGTGTCTGAGTGCGCAGACTCAAGGTCTCTCCACTGTGTTTCACCTCCTTTCCAAAGGAAACCTCTTTCCTCTTCAAGGGATTTATTCCTTCTATCTTCTCCTCCTTCTCCCACAGGATCCCTTCATGCCCATCTGCAGGATTTCAGTAGTTCTGCTGGGAGCAAGATGGAGTTTGGGGAGGTTCCTGGGGGGGTTTTCCCACATTACTGGCACTGTCTCCATCGTGGTCCTTGCCTCCTTCCTAGGGCTATGCTACCTTTCCTGGTGGATGCCCTGGGCTGTGGCTGCCAAGGGGTGACAAAGTAGATCTGTTTGCCACCTGTGCCATCTCCCTGCCCACAGAAACAGCTCCTTCTGCTGGCAAGTTCAGCCTTTCCTTACCCAGCTTGTGCACCTTTTGAATTTCAGCAGACTTAGGTACATTCCAATCCAGAAAAGTTTGCCATTCTTTCTTCTGCCTTGTTTTCATAGACAGTTAAATGTAAAATCTCTTCTGCTGAGTTTTTAACTGCTTTTTTCCCTTGTTATGTGATGATGGAGGGTGCAAGAGCTGGTGCTGTCCAGGGCTGCCCTCTCTTTCCCCATGGGGCACCCACAGACCTAAGGGTGCAGCAGGTGCTGAGTGAGGAATGAGAGAATACAGAGAAGGTTGTGGGTTTGGAGCAGTGCAGAGCTGGATTATAGCAGTGCACTTGGATCAGAGAATCCTGGAATAGTCTGAGCTGGAAGGGACCCCCAGGGATCATCATCCCAGCCCCTGTCCCTGCACAGAGCCCCAGCACTCCCACCCTGAGCATCCCTGGCAGCGCTGTCCAAACGCTCCTGCAGCTCTGGCAGCCTCGGGGCCGGGACCATTCCCTGGGGAGCCTGGGCAGTGCCAGCAGCCTCGGGAGGGGGGAAGAACCTTTCCCTGAGCTCCATGCCCAGCCCTGACACAGCTCCAGCCCTTCCTGGGCTCCTGTCCCTGGGCCAGAGCAGAGCTCAGCCCCTGCCCCTGGGCCTCCCCTCGGGAGGAGCTGCAGCCCCCGAGGAGCCTCCCCTCAGTCTCCTGTGCTCCAGCTGAACCAGCCAAGTGCCCTCAGCTGCTCCTCAGACCCTTCCCCAGCTCCGTGTCCCTCCTTGGGACACTCTCCAGCAGCTTTGGATCCCTCTGATCCCGCGGTGCCCAAAGTGCCCCCAGCACTGGAGGTGAGGCTGCCCCAGTGCAGAGCAGAGCGGGACAATCCCTCCCTGGCCTGGTGCCCCCAGGACACGGTGGCCCTTTGGGCTGCCAGGACACAGCGCTGACTCAGATCCCATTTGCCACCAACCAGGACCCCCAGGTCCCTTCCCACGGCGCTGCTCCCCAGCCTCTCATTCCCAGTCTGTCCCTGCATCCAGGGCTGTCCCAGGGCAGGATCCAACACCTGCCTTGTTAAACTTCACATTGTTGGGGATTGCCCAGTGTCCCTTCACCTTCCCACACACATCCAGTAGCCCCTTGGTTCAGTCCAAGTTCTCTGGTGATGGCAGAGGCTGCTGGATGGGGTTTGGAGCACCCTGGGACAGTGGAAGATGTTCCTGCCCATGGCGGGGGGGGGGGCTGAATGAGGC
>VWZN01020638.1:65186-79797 GCA_013396955.1 Regulus satrapa | reverse complement strand
TTTTTGTCTTTATTTTACAAGTTCCCTGTAGAATCACAGAGTCACTGAGGTTGGAAAAGGCTTCTAAAGGTCACAGAGTCCTGCTGTTCCACAGCACTGCCAAGGCCACTGCTGACCCATGTCCCCAAGTGCCACATTCACACATTGAACACTTCCAGGGATGGTGACTCCAGCACTGCCCTGGGCAGTCTGTTCCAATTCACTTTCAGTGAAGCAATTTTCCCAATATCCAACCTAAACCTCACCTGGCAGAGCCTGAGGCCATTCCCTCTCCTCCTGTCCCTGTTCCCTGGGAGCAGAGCCCGACTCCCCCTCCCCTCCGTCTCTGCACAGGGAGTTGTGCAGAGACAGAAATTCCCTCTGAGCCTCCTTTTCTATAGGCTGAGCCCCCCCAGCTCCCTCAGCCTCTCCTGGTGCTCCAAACCCGTTCCCAGTTCCATTGACCCTTGTTGGATTTCTGGGGGACTTCGGGGTTGTTTTTTTTTTAACAAAAGGAAGCCTGGCACAGTCTATTCAGGACCGTGGTGGAGTCATCATCTCGTAATTGTTCAAAAAAACATGTGGATGTAGCACTCGAGGACATGGGTTAGTAGTGAACATGGTAGTGGTGCTGCTTTTGTGGTTGGACTTGCTCTTAAAGGTTTCTTCCAATTTAAGGATTCTCTGATTGTGTTTTATTCCCCACCATCAATTTTGTCCCTTTTTGCTGGGAAGGAGGAGGGCTGGAAGGGAGCAGCTGGCTGTGGGGAAAAAGAAACTCAGACAAGTTTGCTTCCCAAAGAGAACTGTGTGTGCCAGACAGAGCCCAGCCCCTGCCCCACCTCTGCTTTCGGCTGGATTAAAAAAAAATATTATCAGTTTCAGAATGAATCAAAGGGAATGAAAATAAGCTGTGACAAAAGTTCTCACATCATCTGAGTGCTATTTCAGTTTCTTTGAATGCCATTTCAGTTTCTTTGCATGTTGAATTTCTGCTTTAAAAAAAGAAAAGTCTGGGGTTTTTTTCCTGGCAGAAGCTGATTTTCGGTCAGGGCTTTCTAGGATGAGTTTGGTTAATTTAGAAGGGAAGGAAAAGCTTTTCCTTCTGCTTAATGTGCTGTTAAATGACAGAGCTGAACAGTGCTGCAGAAATCTGACCCAAGAGCTGTGTGAGGACTGTCTGAGAGTTGTCCCCTCCCCTGTGACAATGGCTGTGAGGGGCTGCTCAGCCTCTGGTGCCTCAGTTTCCCCTTAGCCTGGCTCTCCTGTGGGCTTTGAGCAGGGGCTGTGCTCAGGAGCCTGGCACAGGGCAGAGTTGGCACAGGGTGGTCCCGAGTCTCCATGGGTGTCCACTGCTACCGCCCAGCCCATCCCGCCAGTGTGGGGTCACTGCAGCAGTGGTGGCTTTTGTGGTTACCCAGAAAAAGTTATAACCATGGAAAACGGAACTGGAGCAGAGTCGAAACTGCTGGAGCTGGGCAGGTTCTGGGGACCAAGGAGGGTGACAGGAGCAAAGAGAGAGGAGCCCTGACCCCTGTGCCCTCTGCCCTGTCCTCTATGCCCCCTTTCTTCTGCCCTTTCATCTGTGCCCTCTGCCCTGTCCCCCTGTGCTCTGTCGCCTGCTCCACATAGGACTGTGCCTTTTGAGAACTTTGGCTGAGCTGCTCCAGTTCCCCCCAGTATGTGCTGTGGGATGAATCAAAGCAAAGCTCCTGGACTCATCAGATGGTTTGGGTTGGGAGGGATCTTAAAGCTCATCCCCTTCCACCCCTGCCATGGCAGGGACCCCTCCCATTGTCCCAGGCTGCTCCAGCCCCAGTGTCCAGCCTGGCCTGGGGCACTGCCAGGGATCCAGGGGCAGCCCCAGCTGCTCTGGGCACCCTGGGCCAGGGCCTGCCCACCCTCCCAGGAATTGGGAACAATTCCTGGATCCCAATATCCCACCCAGCCCTGCCCTCTGGCACTGGCAGCCATTCCCTGTGTCCTGGCCCTCCAGCCCTTGAAAGGTCCATTGAGTGAAGCACTCCCTGCTCAGTTGCCATGGGAGAGATGGTCAAACAGTGCTGAAGTTTGAGGTTTGAAGTTTAAGCTGTGCAGGGTTGAGGGCAGCCAAGGTGAGGATGTGGGGCCATGGACTGACCAAGCCCTTCTCTTCAACCCCTTTCCTTCCCCACAGGTGTATCCATCCAACTCAGGTGATGACTATAGCAGGGATCCAGCTGGATATACTCCCTCAAAACCTCCCAGCACTGTGTATCCTGGAGCCTTTTATATGACAGGTGAGTTATTCCCAGCCCTGTGATCCCACAAGCCAGGCAGAGCAGGGGCAGCCTTGCCCGTTATGGACCATGGGAGGGATTGCACATCTGGAGGGAGCCCAGGACAGGAGTGCCTGAGACACAATGCAGCCCCCAAATCATCAAATATCCTGAGCTGGAAGGGACTCACAGGGGTGATCATCATCCCAGCCCCTGTCCCTGCACAGAGCCCCAGCACTCCCACCCTGAGCATCCCTGGCAGCGCTGTCCAAACGCTCCTGCAGCTCTGGCAGCCTCGGGGCGGGGACCATTCCCTGGGGAGCCTGGGCAGTGCCAGCACCCTCGGGAGGGGGGAAGAACCTTTCCCTGAGCTCCATCCCCAGCCCTGACACAGCTCCATGCCATTCCTGAGGTCCTGTCCCTGGGCCAGAGAGTTTGTCCTGATTTGCTCAGCAGGTGATGCTCAGCACAGGCAGGGCAAGGTAGGACAGTCCCAGCCCTTCAGCCAGGGCTGACTTGCCCGTGCCTTTGGGGCTGGGGGCTGCTGCCCTGCCCTACTCAGCTCTGTGTCTCTTGCAGATGGACTCCATAACTCGCCAGACCTGTGGAGCTCCCCGGGTGCCATGAGCCAGTCGAGTTACGGTGCCATGCTGGGCAGCTCCTCGTCCCCGCTCCCACAGTCCAGTGGCTTCAACAGTTTACATCAGCACGAACGCATGGTAACGTGTCCCCGTGGCTGTGTCACCTCCCTGTTACCTTCTCCCCTGGCTGTGGGCTCAGACCACCTGGGTCCTGCCCCAGCTGATGAACCCCACAGCTTTTCCAGGGCCCCTCTCACCTGTCTCCCCCTCCCTGCCAGAACTACCAGCTGCATTCAGGAGAGGTGAACGGTGGACTCCCCTCTGTGTCGGGCTTCTCCTCAGCCTCCACGGCGTACGGAGTGTCCAGTCACACCCCCCCGATCAGCGGCACGGACACCATGATGGGTATGGCCAGTCACTGGAGTGACCCCCTCGCTCCACAGCCGGGCACAGGCTCACCTGGAAAACCGAGGCTTGTACAAAGTGGTGCCTGAGGCATCCAGCACACACAGACACCTTTGGTCCCTCCTGTGTCACCTGTGCTTACAGCCTCTGCCCAGGGACAGCTGGAGCACCTGGGTGCTGGTCTGGGGGGTTACACCTCATGGGGTGGGTCTAGGAGGAGTCCAGGAGCTCTGGCATTATCTCCTAGAGGTGCTGTGGCTTAGATGAGTCGTGGGATGGCTTTGCACCTGTGTGAAGCTGCTCCCCCAGATGCAGAATGGGAATGTTCCTGCTGGGTTGGGATACCACATTAACCCCTGAGTGCTTCAGTCTCTGACTGTGCTGAACCTGCTACAAAACCTGTTACTGACACGAGCTTGTGCTCCCCAGGAAATGAGGATCCTGACACAGATTTGTAGAAAAAACCTTGGTTTTCTATGGAAAAGCAAGTTTGGGATTCATAGAATGAAAGCATCCTTAACATTGGAAGAGATCTCCAGGATCATCCAGTGCACTGGTGGTTGCTGGAGTTTGAGATGACCCATGGCAGTGGCTGTGCTGCAGCCGAGATGTCTGATTACTGTTGGTGGCACTAGAGCCCAGAGCTTGGAGAGCTTGGAGCCCCTTGATGGCTCCCAGGGGAAGGTGCCCCATGTTCGAGCTGCTCCAAGCTGGACAAGCATTTAATTTTCAAGGAAAGCACTAAAAAGCAAAACATTTCCACCCCAGAGTAGGTGACACTAAAGGTCTTGTAAGGGTACTGTGTCCTGCTGGGGTCTGGGGCCATGGCAGTGGCATCTGTGTCCTCTCTTGGCAGGTAACAGAGGAACCACAGCCGGGAGCTCTGGAGACGCCCTTGGGAAGGCTCTGGCCTCGGTAAGAGGTTGAGATAGTGCTGACCCACTCCCAGTCCTGCTGCTGCAGGGACCTCTGTCCATCAGGGAACATGGAACGTTTGGTGAATCCATGGCAGCCTCTGAGGGAGGGTTTTCCCCTCCCCATATGCTGTCTTTTCAGTCCTGGCACCTTTGGGTCGATGGGGAAACTGAGGCACTACAGGTTGTGGTGGCCCTGCAGCCCCATTTCCTGCTCTGTGCCCACCCAGCCTGGTGCTGCTCTGCCAAGACCACCCTGTGCAGACCTTGTGGCAGGACTTGCACATCCCAGTAGTCCCTCCCCTGCATTGTGCTGGTTCAAACTGGACAGCACTGGTCTCACTGGGTTACCAGAGAGGTTCCTCTGTCCCGTTCAGTGATCTTTGCACGCTGGCAGAGGGGTGCTGACAGTGCACCCTGCAACAATTCCTGAGAGCTCCTGCTTCCTCCTGAGAGGGGACTTGAGGAGAGGCTGCACTCAGGGGTGGTGACAGTGGGGACAGAGAGAGACCCCAGGGTTGCTGGGGGAACTGGGCTCGGTCTTTGTGCTGGCTGTGAGTTTGGGAAAGGAGGTCCCAGCAGGTGGTGGGTGCCACTGGGGGCCAGCTAGCTCAGGGTGGCCCTGCTGACCGTTCCACTTCTGTCCCTGCAGATTTACTCCCCCGACCACTCTAGCAATAACTTCTCCTCCAACCCCTCCACCCCGGTCGGGTCCCCGCAGGGCCTCGCAGGTGAGTGACAATGGCAAGGGTAAGGGGGGGTCGGGTTTGCTTTGGGGAGCTCCCAGGTGGTGAATTTCCCAGCTCAGCCCCAAACCCTCAGCCCAGGGCTGGCAGCACCCCCAGGACCTTCTCCTGCCCTTCCTGACCCTGTCCCTGAGCATCCCATCTCAGAGAGGCTGTGACTGGATTTGCCTCCCATGGGGGAAGCACAGCGGGAACTGGGAAGCAGCCAAGTGGTTAAAACCCACATTCAGCACCTGCTGAAAATTCCTGGGTCCCTCAGGCAGGGCAGATCCCGTTGTGCCCAGCAGAGCTGGTGCCCAGGCTCCCTGTGCCTGGGGTGCAGCATAACCTGGCCCCAAGGTCACAGTGAGTCAGAGACCTGGGACGTTTGGACACCTCTCGAGGTCTGCAGGGCTGAGCCAGAGCAGAGCTCGTAGTGCCACACAGTGCCAGTGTCCACGTGGCACCACACAGCTCTGTGGTGGCCCATGAGGCGTCAAGCAGTGCCATGGTGGCCTCTGCACTGCCATGGGGGCTTCCGTGGGGCTGTAGTGGCCCATGCAGAGCACGTGGTGCCACAGTGGCTCGTGCAGTGCTGCGCGGTGCCGCGGGGGCCCATGGGGTGCCATGGAGATCCATGCAGTGCCCTGGTGGCCTGAGCTGTGCTCTGGTGATCCATGCAGAGCCATATGGTGCCACGGTGGCCTACGCAGTGCCGGGGGGCCCATTCAGTGCTGTGGTAGCCCATGCAGTGCCACAGTGGCCCGTGCAGTGCTGGATGGCGCTGCTGTGGCCCGAGCAGGGCTGACATGGCATGCTGGCCGGTACGCTGCCGCGGTGGCCCAGCTTCCAGCCCCATCTAGTGGCAGCCGTGGCTGTGGCCCATCCCCAAGTCTGCGTTTGTCCCCAGGCTCGTCGCAGTGGCCGCGGGCGGGTGGAGCGGGTGCCTTATCTCCCAGCTACGAAGGGAGCCTCCACACTTTGGTGAGTGGCACCAGAAGTTCCGGCTTCTCCTTTTCTCTCTCAATCCCTCAGGGCTTGGTGGTGGAGGGTTTTTGGGTGATGCCTTCTGCCCTGAACGCCTGGCTCCAGCTGGTTGGTCAGCGATGGATGTTTGGGTGGCAGCAGCTGAGCAGAGCCAAGTGCTGCATCCCTGACCTGGAGTCCCCCGGGCAGCCTGGCACCCTCCCCCTGCCCAGGCCCATCCCAGGGGCTGGCCCAACCCAAGGGATTCCTGGCAGGTTTCTGCCTCCCTGCCCTGAGCAGTTCCACTCATGTGACCTGTCATGCCTGTGGGGAATGGCACTGCCTGGGGGGGTCATTTCTCCCCATCCCTGCCCTGTGGCACCTGAGTCCAGGATTGGCACCAGCCACTCTCTAGTGCAGAACAGCAGGAGGCTGCTGGCTTTATGGGATTGCAGTGATGGAATTGGATTGGAATCATGGAAAGGTTTGGGTTGGAAGGGATCTTAGAGTTTGTACAGTTCTACCCCTGCCATGGGCAGAGACACCTTCTGCTAGACCAGAGTGCTCTGAGCCCCATCCAACCTTGGACACTTCCAGAGGTGGGGCACTTCACACAGACCTGTCTCTGTCCTGCCCTTACAGCAAAACAAAATGGAAGACAGGTTGGATGAAGCCATCCACGTGCTGAGGAACCACGCCGTGGGCCAGACCTCTACCATGCCCAGCAACCACGGAGACATGCATGGGCTGCTGGGCTCAGCACCACCACACAGTGCTGCTGTGGGCAGCCTGGGCCAGGCCTTCCCCGCCTCAGTCATGGCCCTGGGCAACAGGCACCCGAGTCTGGTGAGTGTGGGAGCATTGTGGCAGCTGGCAGGGACACGCTGGGGACATGTGTCACGTGTGGCGTGCCCTGGCATTCAGAGGGATGTTGCCTTTGATGCAAGAATAACTCAGAGTGGTCCGGCTTGGGTCAGGTGTTGGCAGCGTTGCATGGGTGACATGCACGAAAGTCACTTCCCGTGTTCCTGCAAGAGAGAGTTGAGTCATAGAACCCCAGAGTGTTTTGGGTTGGAGGAACCTCAGAGCTCATCTTGTTCCACCCCCTGCTGTGGCCAGGGACACCTTCCACTATCCCAGGGTGCTCCAAGCCCCATTCAGCCTGGCCTTGGACACTGCCAGGGATCCAGAGGCAGCCACAGTTACTCTGAGGACATTGAGTCCACCCTTGGCACAAGCTCTGTGTGGCCTTCCCTTGTGTCCCTTCTCAGCTGCTCTTTTTTCCCTGCAACATGACTGGAAATCCCTCAAAAGAACTTCAAGGCATCCCTGGCATATGCAGGGAGGAGAAGAGGGATCCAGTGGGTACAGGAGTGCCAGGTGTCACCAGGAATTCTGCTCTGAATGGTTTGGACAGGCACCACATGGGGAGTGCTGGTATGTGAGGGCTCATTCCAGCTCCAGGGAATGTGATGGATCCAGGGCACCCTGGGCACATGGATGCTGGGGTCACCTGGGTCCCCCCCTTGTCTCGAGGTTTGTGTCCACAGCAGCACATTTTTGGCAGAGCTGCTTGCCTGCTGCAGCAAATGGTGACACATCTCCAGTCTCCAGAGCACCAGTTGTGATCCCCTTCAGGCTGCCTGGATTCTGCTCCTGGGCAGGGAGTGAGACGTGTCCTGCGTAGGCTGCTGCCAGCTGGGAAGCAAGTGGGGCTGGCTCTGTCCTGTCAATCCCCCGCCCGTGTGGCACAGCCTCGGGGCCATGGGCTCAGAAGGGGCCCTCACTCTTTGCCTCCAGCCCCTTTGGAGCCAAATTCCTGTTGCCAGGATGTCCCTTGCACTGGTGGGGAGGTGGCAGAAACAGTGGAGCTCAATGGGCACAGGACACGTCCTCTCTGGTGTGCTGGCCTTGCACCGGGCACAGAGGGGCTTTTCCTCAGGGTGGGGGACAGCAGTGACAGGGGCTCTGTTCAGAGCGGGCAGCTGCTTGTCCCCACCATGGTCCCAGAGAGCTGGTGCTGGAGCAGGCTGGCTCTTCCCTCCCACATTCCGGAGCTCCAGTGTGAGGGGAGCATATGGCTGTGCCTCAGCCCAGTCCATGGAGCCCCAGGGGTGTCCCTGGGTGACTGTGCTGGGGTGACTGCTCAGGGGAATGAATGTCCCCACTGGCCATGACACATCCCCCCTAAGGCTCGCTCTGCTCCTTGTGCTGCAGGTGGGAGGAGGCCACCCCGAAGATGGGCTATCCAGCAGCCCCAGCTTGCTCCACAACCATGTCACACTTCCATCCCAGCCCAGCTCACTCCCGGACCTCAGCAGGCAGCAGGACACGTACAGTGGTAAGGCAGCTCTGCACAGGTGCAGGATGGGGCTCTCCTGTGCCAGGGTTCACCTGAGCTAAGTGTCACCTGCTGGGGGGTGTGGGGAGTCACCGTGGGGCTTGGGTCCAGGCCTGTGCAGCAACAGCCTGGGAGGAGATGGATGTCTCTGCAAGGCTGATCCTGCTTCCTTGCAGCATTCACGGGGCAGTTTCTACTTGGAGCCTTTTCCAGGGGTTTCAGAGTCCCAGAATGGTCTGGCTTGGAAAGCACTTTAAAGCTCATCCCCTTCCACCCCTGCCATGGCAGGGACACCTTCCACTGTCCCAGGTTGCTCCAAGCCCCATCCAGCCTGGCCTTGGGCACTGCCAGGGATCCAGGGGCAGCCCCAGCTGCTCTGGGCAACCTGTGCCAGGGCCTGCCCATCCTCTCAGGGAAGAATTCCTTACCAATATTCCATTTAACCCTACAGGTTTTGCCTGTATTTTCCTGTCCCCCCTGCCAGGTGTGGGTGCACAGTTCACAGTGCTCTGCTGTAGGTTGAGTTCCCAGATTGGAGGGTCTGGGAAGTAAGAGGGAGAATGGGGAGCAGCAGCAGGGCAGAGCCAGCAACCCCCATCTCCCCTGAGTGTGGAGCAGCAGTACAGGATGAGTTGGGATGCCACTGCAGGAGCAGGGCCTGGGGACCCTCCAGCCTCCTGTGTGGGTCAGGCCCCTCAAGCTCTGCATGTGGCTCTGCTCTCTCTGCAGGCTTGTCCGGGGGGCTGGGGCGGAGCAGCGTCTCCTCAGGAACGAGTGAAATAAAGAGGGAAGAGAAAGAGGATGAAGAGAACACGTCAGTGGCAGATAACTCAGAAGAGGAGAAGAAGGAGCTGAAACCCTCCCGGAACAGAACAAGGTGCTCTTTGAACAGGTCTCTCCCTTCACTTTCTCTGTTCCCAGGCCAGGGGTGTTTGGGCTGGGTCCAGCTGCCAGCCTCTCCCAGGCACTGGGCTTGGCCTGGTTTGGCCTGGGGTCATCCTGTGGCACAGACCCCCCAGCTCCTGCCCACTCTGGAACCTGGTGTGGTCTCACACAGCCTGGGCTCCTACTGCTACCCCAGGGGGAAGGGTCCCTGCCCCTCTCCTGCTGTCTCCTCTCCCTGTGGCCTCAGGGCATCCTCATTCTCCTAAAGCAGAGGGAGACCTTATCTCCCACCTGCCTGTGTAGGCACTTGGGGCCGTGCAGGGAAGGAGCAAGTGCTCAGCCCCAGTTGGACACAGTTTGATCCCTTCCCTGCCTTGGGGGCATCTCTGCTCTCTGCTTTGGGATCCTGTATCTTCTGCCACATCCAGCCAGAGGAGTAGCAGTGGCTCACGTAGAGTCCTTCAGTGTGTTGGCTGCTCTCCTGCCTTGCCACCAGCTCGGAAACCTCACCAGGGTGATGGTGCCCAGAGAGGCAGAACCAGCCCCACTCCTGCCCTGGAGGCAGAGGGCTGCATCTTCCCAAATTCCAGCTGGGGATTCCAGTGTTGGCCTTCCCCTTGTCTGGGCCACTCTGCACTCTCCCGGCAACAAACTCAGGCCTTAATCACATTGTGGTTTCTTTCTTTGCTGTTTAAAAACAAAAAAGAGGCAGAAGAAGAGCCTTAACTGCTTCTCTCCAAAGCCCCTGCGTGTCCCTGCCTGTGGCACAGGCCAGCAGGTCCTGACAGGGCACGTGGGGGGCTCGGCGTCTTGGTGCATCACCGTGTGTTTCTTGTCTGTGAGTTGACCAGTGCTGAGAGTGCACACGAGGAATGTCCCTGTCTCGTTCTTATTTTAAACCATTAGTCAAGATGAGGATGAGGAGGACGATCTTCTTCCCCCAGAGCAAAAAGCCGAGAGAGAGAGAGAAAGGAGGGTCGCCAATAATGCCCGTGAGCGCCTGCGGGTTCGTGACATCAACGAGGCCTTTAAAGAGCTCGGACGCATGTGCCAACTGCACCTAAACAGCGAAAAACCGCAGACCAAACTGCTAATCCTACACCAGGCCGTATCAGTCATACTGAACCTGGAGCAACAAGTTAGAGGTCAGTGAGGGTCCCGGAGTGGTGATATTTTACGTATCTGATCGGCACGGGGCTGTCTGTCTGTCTGTCTCCTGTGACGTGCTGTGGTGCCTCGCACTGTCTCTCTCCCCTGTGGCCTTGGGGACCAACCCAAGGCTGTCGATGTCCTTTTTTTTTTTGTTTTTTGCCTTTTTTGCATCCATCCCTGCTGTTCTCTCCTTTGTCCCCCGCTGCCACCGCGTGTGCTGCATGCTGGTCCCTCTGGGGACGCCTGTGCCGTCCTGCTTCCCCACAGCCAGGAGTGCTCAGTGCTTGGCCAGCAAAGTGACAGAAACCCCGCTAGAAAATCTCCCAGAGGGGTCCAGCTCTGCCATCTCCAAGGGCTGCTCCGAGCACAGAGCCCGTTCCTGTCCTCTCTGTATGCCTGACGGGGCTCTGTGCTCCATCCCCACAGTGTGGCACCTGGCAAAGCCCTGGCACCGCGGGAGCCGTGTGAGGGCAGTGGGACGCCCTGGGCTGAGCAGCTCTCACTGCCTGCACTCGCTGCTGTCCGGCACAGCCTGGGAGCACTGTGCATTCTGAGCCTGGAGGATGCCTGCAGGCTCTGCCCCTCGCCGGGACACGTGTGTGCACCGTGGTGTGTGTGCACCCCTCCCAGGGAGAGAAGCGAGGGCTGGCTCCCGCTCCGAGGGTGTGGCTGCTTTGTCCCGCATCCCGCAGTGCATGCTCCCGCTGCCGCCCCTGCTCCGCCTGCAGCGCGGGGCGAGGGGCAGGATAACCCCTTTCTCTCTGCAGAGCTGTCGTAACACGCGTCGGGGGCTGTGCCTGGCTGTGCTCCTCTCTGCTGGCCTTGCTGTGCCTTGATGTTGGAGTCCTTTGTGCCTCTCTTCAGTTTGTAATTTTTTGCCTTTCATAACATGTATATTTTTTCCTGTCTTCTTTTTTAATTTCCCCTTCCGTTTGATTTTTTTTTTTTATTTCGAGTTTTTATTTTTTGGTTCTGTTCTTTCCAATCTCCTACAGACATGCCCCAGCCGTGACCTCTCGGTGGTCCCACTCTACCTTGTACTTGCTGCTCGCGGATCCCAGGCAGGACCAAGGGTGGGGCAGGGCTTAGGCAGAGTTGGCACCATGTTCACTTTGGTCTCCCACGCTTGTCCCTTTTTAAACCCTTCTTGGAGGCAGCCAGGGAGGTGGCTGAGCCCTGCAGGCTCTCTCAGCAGTTGGTGCAGACAGGCAGTGTGCCCTCCATGGGTTTGTGCTGCTTTCCAGGAGAGAATCCCACCCTCACACCCCCCTCTGGCAGCACTGCCATGGACTTGGGGCCATCAGGTCCCTGTGTGCCCAGGGGGGTTGCCAGGACCCTCCCACTGCCACAGCAGCTACAGGAAGGGAAGGAGGAGCCTGAGGAGTTTTAGGGTGGTTGGTGACCCCCAGGGCACAAGGCAGCCAAAGCATCCCATCCTCACACAGTGCAAGCTGCCCGTGGTAGGTGCTGCTGGTGGGGACACGGCTCTGTCCTGCCCAGGTGTGATATCCAGGCCTTGTCCCTGCGGGGGGAGCCACCAGCCAGGACTGGCCACCAACAAGGACCTGCAGCCACCAGCCTGTGCTGGAGGAAGGATCTGCAGGGGGGCACAGGTGCCAGGATGGCTCCGTCCTCCCCCCTCCTGGGCATGTGGAGGTGGTAGTGCCAGCTGGGGCAGCAAGGAAGGGATGCAGGCAGGGACAAGGCAGCAAGGAGAGGGTGCAGCAGGGACAGTGGGCAGACGTCTGTCCAACACAGACCCCTGCTCCCCCTTCACGTGGCCATGCACTGTCCGAAGGCTCTCCAGAAAGGCTCTGGCTCTGCGGCCCTTCTTTGCTAAAGGCTTATCCCCACATGGCTCCCCTGGAGCCCAAGGCCACGGGCTGTCCCAGTGTCAGGCCTCACCCAAGGCCCCTCCTCGGATAGGTGTCTTCCTGCAAGTTTTGCTCTGGGGGAGAAGGTCGTCTGAGCTTAAATTGGGGCTTTTGAGGGGATGGGCAAGGCCACGGTTCAAGATGCTGCCAGCACAACTTTGCCTCCCCTCATTCCTGCCTGTGTCAGGCATCCCTGGGGGCTCTCCAATCTCTTCTGACTCTTCCTGAAAAAGAAAATCACCCCTTCTGGCAGGCTTTTGGCTGCATGGAAAGATCGGAATTCAGTGTCTGCATTCGAGTCTGATCCTCAGAGCAGCCCTGGCTCCTGCTCCCAAAGCTGCCCTGATCCCTAAGAGGGTGCCAGGCGAGGCTGCTCCTGCTGCTGCAGCACCACTGCTCCAAACACCAACACTGGGAGCTGCAGATGGGATTTGGGAAGGAAATCTTACAAAGAAGGACTTGCTCCCTGCCAAAATCTTTCCTTGGGGGACAAATACGATGTTTTTGGCAGAGACCTTTCCCCAGTCTTTGAGTTTTCAGTCAAAAACAAACGTGAAGTCAAAATTTTGCAGAGGGTAGAAGGTGCCGGTGGGTGATGCTGCATCAATGCCCACCCTTTCCCCCAGTGGCCCCTCCATTCCCCTGGGCACCTGGCCCTGTGCTGGCAGCACCTTCCCTGGGCTCGCAGAGGTGACACAGCCTGGGCTGCTCTGGGAAGCACCCGGAGGAATTGGCTTTGCAAAGTGAGGCCGTTTGGGCCATTTCCAGTGGACACCCGGAGCACTTCCAGCACGGCAACATAGAGCCCCCCTCGGTGGCACCCCCTGACTAACCCCTGTGGTGCTATGAACCCAGCAGTACAGACGAGGCCTTGTCACTGGAGGACAAAGATCTGAGGGACCGGGAGAGGAGAATGGCCAATAACGCCAGGGAAAGGGTGCGTGTGCGGGACATTAACGAGGCCTTTAAAGAACTGGGACGCATGTGCCAGATGCACTTAAAAACGGACAAAGCACAGACCAAACTGATCATCCTACAGCAAGCGGTGCAGGTCATTCTGGGCCTGGAGCAGCAAGTACGAGGTATGGTACCACTGGCAGGTGCATTTCGGGGCCTGTCTCTCCCCCTGTCTCTGCATGCTCATGCTTCTCTGTCCTAACTCCTGCTTTTGGTGTAAGGTGTGTGTTTGCAGCACCAGCAGCACCTCTGGGTGCTGAGCTCTCCCTAGCCCTGACCCAGGGTGGATTTGAGGCTCCTCTCTATCTCCACTCGTGCTTAATATAATTTGGCACCTGATCCCATTAAGCAGCTTTGGAAAATTCCGTTCTCAGCTCTGAGTGCTGGCCGAGGCAGTTGGGGGTCCCTGTAACAAGTACATGGAGATGCCCTGGAACAGATTGCCCAGAGCAGCTGGGGCTGTCCCTGGATCCCTGGAAGTGTCCAAGGCCAGGTTGGACACTGGCGATTGGAGCACTCTGGGATAGTGGAAGATGTCCCTGCCCATGGCAGGAGGTTGGAACAAGATGGGCTTTAACATTCCTTCCAACCCAAACCATCCATGATTCCATGTTTTAAGTGGGGTGCAGCTGGGCTTGGGGTTCTGCTCGAGCAGGGACTGCGGGCAGCAGCGAGCGCTGCACCAAGCTCATCTCCCCACACGGGCCTGCCTGGGCTGTCCCTGCTGTCCCGCTGGGATGCTGCTGCCAGGGGTGATGCTGTTGCCCAGACTGAGGTTGCTCCCCTCCCTTGCTGTTTCGGGCACAGAGCGCAATCTGAACCCTAAAGCGGCCTGCTTGAAGCGCCGGGAAGAGGAGAAAGTGTCCGGAGTGGTAGGAGACCCCCAGATGACACTGTCAGCTTCACATCCTGGTCTAGGAGACGGTCACAACCCTGTTGGACACATGTAAAGGTACTGTTACCCCCCTTTGATCCCACATCCCAGTGTGGGTCCAGCCCTGTGCCCATGCCCTGCTCTGCTCTGGCTGGTCAGCCCCACTTCCTCAGCACCAGCCATGGCCCTGCTTCATTTCCCTGAAATCAATGACTTGTATGTGTGCAAGGCCTGGCACAGGGTGCCCAGAGCAGCTGTGGCTGTTCCTGGATCCCTGGAAGTGTCCAAGGCCAGGTTAGACGGGGCTTGGAGCAACCTGGGATAGCGGGAGGTGTCCCTGCCCATGGCAGGGGCTGGAATAAGATGAACTTTAGGGTCTCTTTCAACCCAACCATTTCCATGATTCTCTCAGTGTGTCACATACCCCATGGACACCCAAAGCCTCTGGCCCACAGGAGGGTGCAGCCCCATAGCTGGGATGGGGGGCTTGGGAGCTTTCTGAGTGGGCTCAGCTCTGCTCTGCACCTCCCAGCCCTCCTGCTGCTGGCTGCTGGCAACCAGCAACTCCTTTTCCTTGTGGCTCTATGAGAGGGAGTGGGCAGGGCCCAGAAATGCCAAGAGAGTCAGAGAAGGTGAAAATCCCCTGGTGAGGCTGTGGCAGGCACAGGCTCCAATGGGCTATTCCCATTTTTAAGGGTAC
>VWZN01020638.1:23712-47163 GCA_013396955.1 Regulus satrapa | reverse complement strand
GGGGATGCTCGGCCCCCCTCAGGGATCCGTGAGGAGCCCCCGCGTCCCCTCGCAGCGGCTCGTGCCCTGGCAACGCCCGGGGTTCTTTATTCTCAAATGAACAGCAGGATGTTGTTTCCCCTTCCTGGGGGCTCGCTCTGCAGCGTTTTGGGTCTACTTTGGAGTCGTGGGGAGAGAGCGTCGGCTGCTCGTGGCGGTGGCCCCGGGGCGGCTCGGGATGCGCCTTCCCGGGAGTGTGGCTGTGGGGGGAGCACGTGGCCCGGGAGCTGGAGCGTTGCTATTTATGGCTCTGCATGGCTCATTCGGCTGTAGGTGGCCATATGGATCCTCCCCGCACCCACGAGGCACCCGCGGGCTGAGGTGTGAAACTCGGGTCCAGCGGGAGCTGGGAGCGCAGCGGGAGCTGGCCCTGTGTCCTCACCTGGCCCTGCGTGTCGGGAAAATCCGTGCCATCAACTTCTGCATCTGGCACAGAACCCTCACAGGATGGTTTGGGTTGGGAGGGACTTTACCACCCCTCTCATTCTCCCCCCTGCCGTGGGGCAGGCACACCTTCCACTGGACCAGGTGGCTCCGAGCCCCGTCCAGCCTGGCCTTGGACACTTCTAGGGATGGGCCAGCTGCAGTTTTAGCTTCAGGTTCCATTTTTAGAATCAGATTTGGATTGTGAGAAAAGGTGAGAGAACCAGAAAGTGCCATCCTCCAGAGCGTGGAGCCTATTCTGCCGCCTCAGCTCGGAGGCTGAGGGCAGGATGAGTCCCACCAGCAGGAGCTGAAAGCTTCAAAGATCCTGTTTTGCCCAGAACTTGTTTGTTAAGTTGCAGTGTCAGAGCTGAACTTTTAAAAAAGTATAAGCAGCATGTTTTTATTCCCAAATTATTATGGGTTTTCCCTTTGTATCAATTTGGACAGAGATCAAAGGTAGAATAGAGCTTTGTTGCGCTAATTTTTGGTTTCTGTTGCATTTTGCATTACCTCAGAGTAGCAAATACAGGTGTGGCAGTTCAGTAATACCTTCGCGAGTTCTGCCTGTTGTTTACCTGGCAGATTGTTCTGTCCAGCTCCCAGGGATGTAGAGATGCAGGGAGGGTTTGTGGAAAACCCCCTGTGAGATGTGTGTGTGAGCTGGAAATCACATCTTCCTCGAGGTGCGAGTACCTGGGCAGGTTTTGAAAGCCAGTCCTCAGACCTCATCCTTAGGAGGATTTCTGGCTGATACGGGGGGACTTGTGGGCTGGATTCAGAGTGAGCAGGAAAAGTGCAGGGATGGAGGATTTCAGGAAGAAAATGGTGTCAGGGGTTTTGTGAAAGTGGCAGGTTGTCTTTGAGAGTGTCTTTGTTGTCTTCAACCTCAGGGCTCTCACATGAGAGAAGGAGAATTTAGTGCTGCTTTGTGGAGCTTTTTTTCTTCAGAGTGTTTTTCTCTTGAAGGTTTGATGACCAAGTGTCAGAAATTTGGGATCACTGCTCGTTTCTTCTGCCTCAGGTTGTTGAGTCACTGTGCTGGAAGACTTCACACTCTTGTGTGAAACTTATTTTGTTGAGAATTCCTTACCTTTGCAGCACAAATGCAAGAAGTTGGAAGGGAATGTTTTTAACACTCCTCCAAGGATATTTTGATCAGTACAATTTTGTCCAAAAAAATTGTGGAGCAGAATGCTTTTACTGAGTCTGTGCTTTGCTTTTCCTCTGTGGCTCTGGTTTGCCCGCAGGGATGCTCATGATTTCTCACATGAGAAGGAAACGGCCTCAAGTTGCATCTGGGGACGTTTAGGTTGGGTATTGGGGAGATTTTTTAAATTGAAAGGGCTGTAAAGGATTAGAACAGGCTGCCCAGGACAGTGGTGGTGTCATCATCCCTGGAAATGTTCAAAAACCATGTGGACGTGGCACTGGGGGGCATGGTTTAGTGGTGAACATGGTGATGAGGCTGGGGTGATGGTTGGATCTTAAAGGTCTTTTCCATCCTTCACAATTCCACGATGTAGAGTTGAGCCCTACAAAATCATCTGGTTATATTTGTGTTTGTCCTGGTGTTACGGAGCTGCCACTTGGGCTCTTTAGGGATGTGATGCTTCTGGAAATTCGGGGGATTTTGTGTGTCTCCAAATGCTTTGTTTGAGGTTTGGAGGGGTTTTGGGGGATTTTTTAGGGGGTTTATTTTTGTTACAGTTAGAGTCCGAGTTGCTGAACGAAGACCTTCCCCCATTGCCCTGCGGGGCAAGGAGCCTCATCCCTTGGGAATNGGTGGGCTGTGGGGTGGGGGGCCGTGGGGTGGGCTGTGGCACCTGGGGGTGTCCCCTCCTGCTCTGGCGTGGTTTTCGTGGCTGTGCCAGCCCTTCCCAGCATAACCCAGCTGGAGCGGGGGATCCCGAGGCAGGGCTGTGTCCGGGGGTAAGGTGAGGATGCTGTGAGAGAGACGCCGACTGTGGGGGGCTGTGCGGTGTCCTGGGGTCCCCATTTCCCTGGGAGCACCGTCGGGGGTCCTGCAGCCCTCCTGGAGCCTCTGGTGCTGGGATTTGCCTGGAGCAGAGCTGGGGAGAGAAGCGAAGGAAGGGAGCACGATGGAAAGCAACAAGGAGAATAATTTTGCCCCGTGCAGTGAGGAAATGAGGCTCTGAGTGTCTGCTTTCAGTGGCCCGTTTTCCCTGGTTATTCCTGCCTCCATTTCTTCCAGAGTCAGGCGGTGGCTGGGTTTGCTCAGGGCTTTTTTTTTGTCTTTTGTCCCTTGCTTCCCAAGTTGTGCAGATCCTGTGCAGGCTAAATGGGAGAGCAGAGGGGAGGAGACTGTGATGAGGGAGGAGGGGAGAGGGCCTGGGCAGCCGCTCTCTCCTTAAGGATCTAAGGCAGGAAACAAAGGGTGAGCTGCACATGGAGAGCAGGGGCACCTGGCAGGCCTGGCCCTTCAATGGGCTGTGCCGAACGCGCCTTAATCCGCCCGGGAAATTCTGGGACTGAGAGCTGGGGCTGCCTCGGGGGGTGCCAGCAGCCAGGTCTGATTTGTTAGTGCGAGCCAGGCGGCCCAAGCAAATAAAGCCCCGGAGCTGGTGATGGACGAGCGTGGAAAATCCTTTGCAACTTGTAAACTCCTCTGCAACTTGGCCGTGTCCTTGCCTTTCACACTCGGGGAGCTGTGACAGAGCCTCATTCAGGAGCCTGGGATCAATCCCGGCTCCCGGCCTCGCTGCCCGGGGGGATGTAACAGAGCAGAGGTTGTTTGTGGTTTGCAGCTTTGTATCGAAATGTCTCGTTTCTGGGCCCCAGTTAAAACCTCTGTGCAAAACCAGGAGCGCAGGAGGAGCAGAAGGGCATAGATTTTGTATTTTGTGACATTTAAAGGGCACTTTAACAGGGTTCAGAGTTCTGTGGTGGTGGGGGAGTTTCTGTGTGTCCTGGTGTGCAGCCCACACGCGCTCAAGTTTTGGGTTCCTCTGGCTCCCCGCTACACCTCTGACCCTCCCAGGTGTGTGTGGGTGCCCCAATGTCCTTCCTGGTCCTGCCAGAGGGTCCCCAGGAGCTCCAGGGCACCCCACCCCTTCCTTTCTCAGTTCACTGTCACCTTTTGGTCGTAGCTTTCCTCCCTGGTCTGCTGTTGTTGCAGGGAGCCTGGGGATGATCCTGCCTTCTGCAAGACCTAATCAGAATAAAAGTTTTTCTTCTAAACATTTCAGTGCTTTTCCTTTGGGCCAAGCTTCCCCAGGAAGAGACAGGACTCTCAGTCACTTCAGGTGGGTTTTTTGACACTCTGAGCAGCTTTTCAGTTCTTCCTTGCAAAATGACCTCAGCACATACTAAACACACAGAGGTGAAGGGTTCTGTTCACTTAAAATTCTATCTTTGACTATACTGACTGTTCTGGAAGTTATTCTGCACTTTAAAACTTTATTTTTAAACCTGCTAAGACACCAAACCCTAAATTGGAGCAGCAGATCTTGGAAGAGAAAGCAGTGCCATGTTCTTCATGTAGCAGGAGTTTCTCTTCCTGGCTTCGCTGGCTGCGGCAGCTCTGCCCTAAAGCTGCTGGAGTTGGTTGTTCCTCTCTCTGAACTGAGGCAAATAACCCCTTTATAGCTCGAAAAAGCGATTCACAGATTTGAGGCTGGACACAGGCTCTGTTCCTGGCTGCTTGGTCCTGCTCTGTGTTGTCTCCTGGCCCAAGTGCAGCTCCACAGGGAGCTGCTCCAGCTGAGGAATAACCAGTGAGGGAGTGTTTCCTCCTCCTCTCCCTGCCCTCCAAAGATGGATTATTTTCCTCAGCTGGTTCATTTGCATGAACGCTGTGCTGTGTGAGCAGTGGTGGTGGCAGGGAGGAGATCCAGGCAGGATAAGCAGCTTGGGAGCAGTTGGAGCCAGGAGCTTCCTAAGCAGATGCTGTGTGGGATCACCACAACCTTTCAGTCTTAACTCCTTCGAGAGACTTTTTTAAATTTCAGTTGTAGTGTAATTCATATTAAATTGATCTCAGGTTTTGGAGTGCTTTTATACTTCGGTACTTTCTGGGTTTGTTTTTTTTTCTTTAATCTATTTTTTTCATGCACAGTCTGACTTAACCTAATTGCTTTGTCACTGTCCTATACCAGAAATTCTCTGCTTATGCTGGTTTTTCCCTAATAAAGCTCCAGGGCAGGAGACAATATATGAAAACAGACTTTTCTTTTTTTTAAAAACAATTTGTTTTGTTGTTAAGACCCTTAAGTTGGTAAGACTGTCAGTATCTCACCAGTGTGAGATAAGGTTGTAACTGGCATTTCTGGTTTTAAAATGCTTTCGAGCCCACTAACCTGTGATAGTGGGATGGATATACAAGGAATGAGCTTCTCCTGGATGTGAACTAAAATTGAATGTGCAAGTTGCAAGGTGGAGAAAACCAGGAGTGACAGTAATTGAGGGAATAAAGAGGTGTTACGGTTCTCGGGGAGAAGGTGAAGAATGTTTGGTGCTTATGGTCTCTACAGTCCTACGCTGCAGCCATAACACACTGGCTTTACTTTTGCTTTATGAATAAAAAATAGCTAATGTTGTTGGATTATTAAAAAAAAACTGAAAAAACAAAACACAAAAACCTCAAAAAACCCAAAGAAAACATCAGTAAATATTTGGAATAATTTGTGTGTGCTCTCTGGGTTGAGTCTTCGTGGAAACCCAGGTGTTGCAGAAGAATCTTTTCCCTTTTGCCATTAATGGAAAGTGTTAAAGAGGTTTGACATTTATCTTTGCATCACTTTGTGATTCTTTGTTTTGCAGCTTGTCAGTAGTTAACTTCTGGTTTTCTCCTTTTCTGAAGTCTTCAGGATGCTACAAAAGACATAAAATCAAAACTGAATGTGCTGTTCAAGGGGCAGGGAGAGGAGGCAAGGAGCATTTGTGGTGCTGGTCAAATACAGCAGTTCTGGGAGAAGAAATTATACTTGAAAATGGGCATTTACTATGGGAGACAACTCAATGAAAAGGGCATTTGTGCTGAGATCTTCCCTGATGGTTATTGTGTGCGTTTTGCTACATTTGTTTACATGATCTGAATCTTCCTCATGACATATATATAAAAAAAATTAACTTAATTTATCTGTTCCACATGAGAAGGAGTCAATAGGAAAGCAAACCCACACATTTTAGAGTTGAATGTGAGCTTCATCCTTGAAAATCCAGCATGTGTTTTTCAGGAAGGAAATACAAATTCTCCCTCCTGAGTTGCAGAGGCGCCATTGTGGAAGTCCAGAGGGTTTAAGTTTCCCTCCATCTCTCTCTGCTGTGTTTTTTGCAGCCCCAGTGGGAAGAAGTTCCGCAGCAAGCCGCAGCTGGCGCGTTACTTGGGCAGCTCCATGGACCTGGGCACCTTTGACTTCCGCACGGGGAAAATGCTGATGAACAAAATGAACAAGAACAGGCAGAGGATGCGCTACGACTGCTCCAACCAAGCCAAAGTAAGGCTGAGTGGCACTGGGGCTGCCCCTCCCTGCTGGGGAACTGCCAGAACAGTGTCTGGGAGAGAGGGAAGATGCAGCATTTCATAACTGAAGTGTGAACTTGGAGCTGTGTCAGAACATCTCTCTTGGTGGGGGTTGGACAAAGGTGCTCCCAGGGGCTTGGTGCCGTGGAGAGTTGTGTCACTGCTCAGTCTTCTGGGGAGCAGGGCAGGGAACAGACTCACCTTCCTCAATTCCCAACACAAGCAAAGCATTGACCTGTGGCAGTGAGTGCAGAGGAGCCCCTCTGCTCTGGAGCCAGGCTGGGAGAGCTGGGGGTGCTCACCTGGAGAGGAGAAGGCTCCAGGGAGAGCTCAGAGCCCCTGGCAGGGCCTGAAGGGGCTCCAGGAGAGCTGGAGAGGGACTGGNGATCCAGGAATTGTTCCCTGGCAGGGTGGGCAGGCCCTGGCCCAGGGTGCCCAGAGCAGCTGGGGCTGCCCCTGGATCCCTGGCAGTGCCCAAGGCCAGGCTGGACACTGGGGCTGGAGCAGCCTGGGAGAGTGGGAGGGGTCCCTGCCATGGCACAGAGGGCACTGAGGGGCTTTGAGGTCCCTTCCAATCACAACCATTCCGTGATTCTGTGATCCCACTCCCTCCCTGGACTGTGAGCTCACTTTCTCCAGCACAGTCTGCTCCAGAGCCCCACATCTCCTGGGGCTGTGCAGCAGCTCTGCCCTGCCTTTGGTTTGAGAGGAGAGGAGGGATTTGCATCCACAGGGATGAGGGGGTGCTGCAGCCCCTGCCAGTGACTCACTGGAGCTCTCCCAGGCAGTGCTGCTGACCCAGCTTTGGCATTCACAGAAGGGAAGGTGGCATTTGGGGCAAAAAGTGTGAGAGGGAAGAGGACTGTGAGGCCTGTCTGTAGAACAAGCTAAAAGATTCCCTGGTTGGTAATTGGGATTGATGAGGTGTCGGGATGGCAGTGACAGGCTCCCCGTTCAGATTGACTGTCCCAAGTAATTCCTAAGGATCTTCATCAGATGTTAGAATCCTTCCCAGAACCCAAAAGCTGCTGTGTATGCACCTAAACACTGAATGTGGGAAAGGCACAATGCTCGTTTTTAAATAAATCAGCCACTGAAGGATGATCATCACGAGAGTGCTGGGAACATTTCTTGCAGTCCTGGGTGCTGCAGTGATATTTAGAGACCTGCCTGAGGCAGAGACCAGCAGCTCACACACCTCTCAGGCTAAAAATTCTGCCCAAAACTCTCAATAAATGTACAAATGTTATCACTGGCTTCTGAATGGATTAGCACCCAGATGGTTCAGAATTATATTTGTCCTGAATACATCTTTTCTACATCTCATGAATAAATATGTGAAGCAGACGCAGTGTTTGCATCCCTGAGAACAAAGCGTGTCCTACAGCCATTCCAAGAGTTGTGTGTTAGAATTTGGGGATGAGGAACAGTCTTCCTGTGCTTCCCCTAACAGAAAATGCAGTCATGTGGTGCAGAATTGATGATGAGCTTTGTTTAAAAGATGAGCTTTTTCAGGACCAAAGGTAAAAAAAGGGATTCAGTTTCCAGCTGTTTTGGTTTGTGTACTGGTCACAACTGGATTTAGAAGGAGTGGTTTGGAGTGGTTTCTGGATTCAGAAACCATCCTCTAAATCTGTTTGTAATTTTTTTTATTTATTACAAATATTGTGTTGTAATCCACTCTATTAGTGGTTACACGTAGTTTGTTCTGACTCCTAAAGTCATTAAAAATGGGAGTAAAACTGATGTGTGTGAACTAACATGGGAGGAGGCTGCTATGTTAAACAGAATGAGTGGAAAACTTTGATAGGTCTAAGACAAGATTTGAATTTAGTTATGTATTTTTAGCAGCCTAACTTGTATAACTTGAGATTAGACAAGATTTCAAGCCCAGGAACTGTTCCCTGCTGCACTTCTTTGTGGCTGTAGTAGCATTTTAGCAAATTGAAACTATTTCTGTGGGTTTTTCCTTTTCTTTTTGTTTGAAACAGGGCAAGCCTGATTTGAACACAGCCCTGCCCGTGAGGCAGACAGCCTCTATCTTCAAACAGCCTGTCACAAAGATCACAAACCACCCCAGCAACAAGGTGAAGAGTGACCCCCAGAAAGCTGTGGACCAGCCCAGGCAGGTAAGGCTGAGAAACTCCTGGATTTGCTACTGGGAGGATCCCAAAATAATCCGCTTTAATTTTGGGATGCTGAGCAAATACTCCCTGGCAATTGCTGAACTCTGACACTTCAGAATCTGATCTTTCAGAAGCAGTGGCTTACAGTGCTCACAGCTCTTAAAATCAGAACAAATCCCATTCCCAATCTTGAGTTAGGAGCTCTGCACTGGGAAATACAAACTCCAGCCTTTAGATAGATCACAGTTCTGGTGCAGCTAGACCTGAATTTCCTTAATGCTGAAATTAACTATTATATACAAAATTATTCAGACATTGTAACCACTTCAGAGGACACTTAGGTTTAGAATCAGTGTCAAATGCTGCAGTTGTGTAAGAATTCCATGTTCCATGAAATCCATGTTCCTGCTCAGATCACATGCAATGTGGTGTTCGTTGCAGTGCAAGGGACTGAACATTAGTAGGAGTAAACTCTGCCAGATCTTATAAGATCCTAAATTCACTTAGAATGTTAGTATTAATACAAAATCAAAGTGTTTCTCTTATCATAATGTCTATTTGCAAGCAAGAGAACAGACCAAAACTAAAGGAAAAGGTGTTCAGGACAAGGGAAGGTCTTGGTAAAATAAGCTGTACCTGTTGGAAGGCAGAAAACCTTTTCTGAAAACTTAAAAACCCCCACATTTTGAAGGCAGTTTTTAAGTATGACATAAACCTAGTTCAACTAGAACCTCCAGGTGTAAGATAGAACTTACCTGAAATGGGTGGGGTTTTTTGGTGGTTGGGGTGGGTTTTTTCTGGTTTTTTTAAGCAAGTGGGCAGGGTCTTAGCATGGTTTTCTGGGGAAGTAGAGCCTGTATGTTCACAGAGTTGTTGCTGTTCCTTCTGTTTTTGTAGTTAAGGCAATAGAAGAGAACACTAGAGATAAAATGCCCTCCCCTGAGCTGGATTTGTGTTCCTGTTTAAGGTGTTTACTGGACTGCAGAATATTTCAACTTTTGCTTAGCAGACTCCAGATGTCTCTGCAAAATTTGAAAGCAAGTCCCATCATGCACTGGCTTAAAAATCCCATAATCCCAGAATTCTTGGGGGCTGATAGGGATCTTAAAGATGATCCCATTCCACCCTCCTGCCATGGGTAGGGACACCTTGTGCTATCCCAGGTTGCTCCAAGCCCCGGCCAACCTGGCCTTGGACAGTTGCAGGACTGGGGCAGCCACAGCTGCTCTGGGTAACAACAACAAAAAAAAATCACCTATTTGAAGGGCTAGAGAATATCCAGCCTGTGTTTGGGCTCTGACTGCCCTCGTTCCCCTTTTTGGAAGAGTTGTGTGGGTCAGTTCCATTTGGATTTTGACAGGCAGAAAAAAGGGGTGGGATATGCATGGACTGTTTGAGGTGAATTCCTCATTTCTCAAAACCTCTATAAAAATACGATTTTTTGGAAGATAGTTCATCCTCCAGCTATGCATTGCTATCTTCCTGATATCCCTCCTGCACCAGGTGCAAAGTTAAAGGTGTATCAAGGTGATGTATTCAACTTTCTACCACACCACACTTCCAGGTGCTTTGAAGCCTGGGGAGAGCCCGAGACTCAAAATCTGGTGAAGGAGCAGATGTGGGGGAAAGAACCAAACTGCAGGACAGGAAGAAGATAATGCTTTACCTTGAATACAGTTCTTGCCTTCCTTAACTTTCTGTGGGATATGTAGGAGAAGAAATAGGTTATAAAAAAGGCTGTCTCACACTGTGGACTTGTAGCTGAAAGTCGGCAAGCCTGGCCTTGCTGCTGCATCTCAGAGCAGTCAGTGTACCAGGCCCTGGAAGAAAAGAGAGTTTTCCAAGGCAGCAAACTGGGAGAGAGGAGTTGTGGGGCTGATTGGCAGTGAGGGTTGTTCCTGCTGCCGGAGGTGGCAGATCCCTGCTGTGATAAATCCACATTAAACTGTCCCCAGCGCTGCTGTTCCCTCTCTGCACGGGAAGCAGGGATTTTGTGGAGTTGTCAGTTTGGTTTCTGGTTGTGCCAATAACCACCTGCTTTGACTGCAGCTCTTCTGGGAGAAGAAGTTGAGTGGACTGAATGCTTTTGACATTGCAGAGGAGCTGGTGAAAACAATGGACCTTCCCAAAGGTTTGCAAGGTAATCGGAGGACGCTCTTCACTCGGGGCTGGCATTTTGGCACCTGGCAGGAATGAATGGAGGTGCTGAGGGTGAGCTCCCTGTTCCCAGAGCCTGGGAGGGCCGTGGCCATTCCTGCTACAGCAGGAGCTGTAATGCCTTGCCTGGGGGTCGCAGTGCCCTTTGTTCTGAGGAGACAGTGAAGCAAAGCTTCTCAGCCTCTTGGGGGATTCATTTTGCAGAAACAGCAGAGCATCCCAGAATGCTCTTTGGGTTTCGGTTGGAAGGGACCTTAAAGCTCATCCAGCTCCACCTGTGCTATGGACAGGGGCAATTCCTACCATTCCAGACTGCTCCCAGTCCCAGTGCCCAGCCTGGCCTTGGGCACTGCCAGGGATCCAGGGGCAGCCCCAGCTGCTCTGGGCACCCTGGGCCAGGGCCTGCCCACCCTGCCAGGGAACAATTCCTGGATCCCAAGATCCTACCCAGCCCTGCCCTCTGGCACTGGGAGCCATTCCCTCTTCTCTTGTCCTTCCATCCCTTGTCCAAAGTCTTTTTTCCAGCTCTCCTGGAGCCTCTTTAGGCCCTGCAAGGGGCTCTGATTTTTCCTTTGAGCCTTCTCTTGTCCAGGTGAACATCCCCAACTCTCTGAGCTTTGTTCAAGCAGAGTGGAGACATTTTCCCTTCCCAATTTGCTGGTTTTTATTATCTTTTTGGTTGTAACAGAACAGGGAACTGCTCTAATACCCTTGGAGAGCTGCACAGGTGCATTTAGGTCTGAGATTTCTGTCGTGTGAGCTTTCAAACTGACAGCCTGTGCTTTGCCATTAAAATTTAATTCCCATTGTCCTGATTTCCTGCTCCCTGCCTGGGGCAGTGCTGGTTATGGATTTCCCTTCCCCTTGCAGGGGTTGGCCCCGGCTGCACGGACGAGACTCTGCTCTCTGCCATCGCCAGTGCCCTGCACACCAGCACCATGCCCATCACTGGGCAGCTCTCTGCAGCTGTGGAGAAGAACCCTGGGGTCTGGCTGAACACCTCCCAGCCTCTCTGCAAAGCCTTCATGGTGACAGATGAAGATATCAGGTATGAGCTGGAAATAGCTCTTGCTGTCCTGGAAGGAGGTTCCTTGTGCTCAAACAGTGCTTTTCTTTTTCTTTGTAAATGTCTGATGGAGCACTGTGCCTTGGGAATTAATTTGAATGGCTCTCTAGCAGTAGAGTAGACGAAAGTAGTTTTATGAAGCTCTGTCATGTGCTTAAAGCCCACTGTTTTATTTTGGCCTTGCTCTGTAGTTTCGGGCTCATGTTTGTTTTACATGTCAAATTTCCTTTTATTGCAAAAGTGTCTGAGTTAGGGGAACTTTGACTGAGCAGAGATGGGATTGGAGAAATCCTGAACAGTGGAATTGGATTCTCTTCACCTTCCTCAGTGTCAGGAAATTAATTAAATAAAATTTATGGACTGACCAAATCCAAGCCATGCCTGCTGTGGTGACAGGGAACAAGGATGCAGTTTATTCTGCTATGGGTTGCTTTAGTAATGAAATATTCTTAAATTAAGATTGGTCAAACTCAGCTTTAAGCTTTTGATGGAGAACTGAATATACCAAAGGCCTGCAGCATGCAATTTGCATTCATTAAGTGTTTAAAGGCAGCCCTTTCTTTGACTGCTTGACAAATCTTTTGGAATTGCAGGATGCCTTTCCTTGATTGAGACCTAAATGACCAGGAGAAAACAGTCTGTTTTTAACTTTGATGTCCTGTGGCTGAGCTGAAATAGGAGCCCCATGAGCTCCTACTGATGGATTGTTGATCACTTCTTTGCTGTGTCTTTGACTTCTTAGGGTTGGGACCCAAAAGGAAAATGAGCAGAAAGAAATGGCTCGAAACTTAATTTTCTCCTTAAAGTCTTATTTTTGAAAGTCTGCAGGGTAGGCTGACTTGTTAGATATTAGGAGTAGGAGTTAAAAATTAGCATTAGGCTAAAAAAGAAAGTCATCTGCTAGATAAGCCAAATTTTAGCCAGAAATCAAAAGGTGAAGGACTTTAAATATAAATACTGTACAGATTTTTAAAGTGTTTATCATCTTCACTTACAATGCCAGGTGGGGATTTTTGGTTGTTTTTTTTTGTCGCTGTTGTTGTTCTTTTTTTTTTTTTTTTAAATTTTTGGTTTTTTTAATACACTGGAGTTCTTAGAGGGCTTTTCCAGTCTGTACTTGTCTCACGTTGGAGGGATTGGAGACTCTTTTCCCTTGACAGTGGCAGCCTTGGGGGCTGATGTTGGGTGTCCCTTGTGTTGGGCAGGAAGCAGGAGGAGCTGGTGCAGCAGGTGAGGAAGAGGCTGGAGGAGGCCCTGATGGCTGACATGCTGGCCCACGTGGAGGAGATCGCCAGGGATGGGGAACCTCCTTCGGAGAAAGAAGGAGCAGAGGAGGAAGGAGAAGAAGAAGAGGAGGAGGAGGAGCAGGACCATGACCAGGAGATGGAAAATGTATAGTCCAGGTAAGGTCACAGTGCTGTGTCTCACATTAAACATTGGGGACAGGAAGGTTTTCAGGAGGAATCTCAAGTACTGATGAATCTCTGTTTCTTAGCCTGTGCTTTGAAAGCTGTGGTAGCCTTGGGTCAGGAACAGGGGAGGTGGGCATGAGACCCCACCTGCAGAGCTGCCCCAGCCCTGGGGAACAGCAGCAGCAGGACGTGGAGCTGCTGGAGCCCGCGCAGAGGAGGCCACGGAGATGCTCCNGGCTGAGGGAACTTGGGGGGGGCTCAGCTTGGAGAAAAGGAGGCTCAGGATTCAGCCCCAGTTGTCTCAGCCTCTCTCTATAGGAAAGGTTCTCCAGCCCTAAGATCGGCTTAGTGGCCTCCTCTGGAGCCTCTGAGACAAGAATCAAACATGTGGTGGGGGAAAAAATGGACTTTTTAGGAGGAATAGCAGAAGAGTTCCTTTGGAGGGAATGGGGAAAGTAGGTAGGACAAAGATAGATAGATTGATTTTGTTAAGCAATCCTTTAAGCTTGAGGATTGATTATAATGTGCAGTCTGCTTGGCCTTTGGGAGATCCCGTGTTTTATCTGGGCTCTTTTTTCCCATTTTCCCATATCACCAACAGTAGCTTTATTTGGACAGTGAATACCTTGAATTCCTTTCTGCTATAGAGATCTGGCAGCAGGCAGGAACCAGAACAAACTGACTGCTGCAGGTGAAATCCAGGAGATAAAGACATGGATGTGTTATGACAGGGGGATTTCTCCTTTTAAGAAAAGATACAAAAATTCTTTTTGAGTTACAAGGGGTTTTTTTCTTTTTCCTCTTTCAGGGAGTTCCATCTAAGAATTCCCAGTATAAACCCATTCAGCAGGGTCAGCACAACCATTCACAGAGCCAAGAGTGCACCACCAATCCAACTGTACCCCAGAGCCTTTGGATGACTTCAGGAAACCTGGAGGCTGATGGTTCATTCACTGCTGGGGACTTTTGCATATGGAACTTGACTAAATAGTCTACTCCCTTTTTCTAAAGGGATTGGGTGATTGGGAATGCAAAAGTGGGAGGGGATAAGGGAGTATCACATGGTGGGAGGGAAAATCCTAGGAACTGAGTTTGCTGGCTTTTTTTTTTATTACTTTTTTGTGGGTGATACATTTTTAAGCTTTTCTATCAAAGTACTTCTAATGACCCACAGAAACAATTTTCTCTCTGACTGGAGGGAAGGAGATGCTGTTTCACTCCTTGGCTACTCTGCTGTGGGCTACCTGTTTGTACCTGAGTGTAGGGAGGTCATTTCATGTTGTGAATGGTTCAGTCCATGTGTGAATTCCAGTCACTGAATTGCCATTTCCTCACAAGACCACATTGGTCTTGGAAGTGTAGTCTCAGAGCTGAGCTGCCAGTGCCTCTCCCACCTGGGCTTGGGTGAGGAGGGGAGGCTGCACTCAAGGACTTGGGCTGCCAGCTCTGGGAATTGGGGGTTTTGGTTATTCCACACCACGGTTTGGATACAGAGCTCTGTGTGTCCAGTCATCCTGAACAGAGTCTTGGAGGCAAATACACCCAAGCTGAGGCATATTTTACTTGGGTTTAAGTCCAGTCAGAAGGACTTTCCCAACTGGGGATGGAAGGATGACCCATTTCTGACTGATAATGAGGAAAACTTCCTCCTTTTTCTCTTCTGGTGCCAAGAACCTGCCCTCTGTTCCTCAGTATGGAGGGAAGGGGATCCATTCCAACAGGTGTGGCTACACACCTGCTTTTGTGTGCAGTAATGTTTTGACCTCTTGGAAAAGAAAAAAAAAAAAAAAAGAAAAAGGTTGATTTTTCTATAATTGATATCTAAAAAAGAAATTTAAAGCTTTTTATTAAGTATTGAATCTTTCTTATTTGCATGTGCAGTGAAGTGACCAGCATTTTGTGTCAAAATTTGGACTGATGTGAAACCTGCCTTAATGTGTTTATAAGTATTCGGCTTCACCATGGGTACCTTGATTGATTCCTCAGTCTCTTTCAGTACATCTTTGAGCATATTGGGGTAGCTTGTGGCTAAAAATGGATTTCTCTGGGAAGGGAGACAAGGAGAGGGGAGGAAGATGAGAGTTGATAGCTTGGGGAATGTGTGACTGGGTTGCAAAATTATTTTAGTCTTAGGATATCCATTGCATAATCCGAGCGTGGACATCTCGGCTGAGAGAACACTACAAAGTGGTGGATTCAATATTGTGCCACCAATTGTACAAGTTGTTGGTATCCCAAAACTTGGGGAAGAAAGTAGCTCCCAGAGCCTTTATTGTGTGAGAAAGATTAGCAGGGACAGCCAGGGGCCGGGGAATTGCCTTTGGGAGTAGTGACCCCTGAAAAATATCCCATGCCAAAGTGATTGATCCTTTATTCACTTTTTTCTTAAAGGTCTGAGAACACAAAATGGGTTGATGTTGCTCATTTGAGTACTGCAAGGAGACTGAATTGTATTTTGCTGCTGCTCTGCCGGGTGCTGCTTTGGGGAGCTTTACCTGGCACTGCAGGCAGCCACCATTATTTTCCTTTCTGAACAGTCTGTTACAGTTACTACTTTGTAAATCTGTCCTCTTGTAAGTCATGGTGTTGAATTAAATGTTTCTCACAAAGAAGAGATTCTTCTAGTCTGCCTCAAGCCCTTACCTGCAGTTTTGTGCTCTGCCCTTTCCACTTCTCCCCATGCAGATGTTCTGGGGGTTCTGTTAGAAAATCCACTCTCAGGTTTGCGTCTTGCCGTGTGGAGCCTGGCAGAGGGGAATGTGGAAGGAAACTCGTGGAAAGCAGTTCCTTCTTGTTGTAGAATCCTCTCCAGTGTCCTCACCAAGGGAGAGGCTGCCAGGTGTCATCTCTTGGGCAGGTTGGTGATAAAGTCACGGAATTGTTAAGGTGAGAAAAGATCTTTGAGATAACAAAGTCCAGCCATCAGCCCAGCCACACTGACCACTAACCCGTGTCCCCAGGTGCCACATCCACACTGCTGAGCACTCCCAGGGATGATGACTCCACCACTGCCTTGGGCAGCCTGTGCCAGGGCCAGACAACCCTTTCTGTGAGGGGAAAAAAAAGTCCTTGATACACAATCAAAACCTCTCCTGGCTCAACTCGAGTCTATTCCCATATGGCTCTTTGAATCTCAACTCCAGCAGTTCATATCCCACACCAGAGGTGTCCTTGTGACCAGAACAATCTTACTCTGACACTTTTTCAAAACTTTTTCAGTATCTGGTGATGTCTTTATCTACTATGCTTGAATCTAATCATACCATTGAGATATCATGACACAGGTGATTGAGATGTTGATACTCGTATTTTGAAGCACTGAATATCAGGTTTAAATTGCTGCCAACTCCCTTGTTCCCCCCCCCCACCCCCTGCTTTCACAGTTCAGTTCTCTTTCCTTCAGTTTACAAAGTTGATTATGTTTTTATTGATATGGAGGAGTTGCTTGTGCGAAGTGCTAAAAAGGGACCCAGGACTCCTCTCACAGCCAAAGAAAGTGAAATAACTTCACCTGCTTACCAAGGTAAAGAAATCAAGTCTTTCTTTTCACTGACCATTATGTCTTTTTCATGTTGCTGCAGTAACAACTGGATTCGTTTGTCTTATCTCAGCCCTGGACATGACTGATGGGAATAAAGTGTCTGCCATCATCAAATCTATCCCCAGGGTGGAGAAAGCAGCTTGTTTGAGGTATAACTTCTTAAGCACATGATTAGTAAATTATGTACTTAAGAGAAATTGAGTGGAATTGGGGCAAAGTTTATATTTCACTAATTAATATTCTCTTTGGCATAGGGTGTTAATGGCTACAGTTTTTTCCTCTCCATTTTATTTTCAAAATTTAAAGATTTTAAGGGAATGTCATTATCCTGCTGTTTGGGGAGTGCTATTTTTACCGAATTCTAGTGGAATTAAACTTTGTGCAAGCCATAGAATGAATTGGAATGGATGTTGGTGCAGTCTGGATTTGGCCAGCAGAGCTCTTGGAGGTGGTTCTGCCCAGGAAAAGTTGGCTCGATTCACATCTGAAATTGAACTTGCTGAACTGGCTGTTGAGCAAGGAAAGGGAGGAGTTGTCTTGCTTGTAAACTGAGCACACCAGGAAGAGAGTCGGGGATGACATGGCTGGACTCTGGGAATGCAGACATGTTAAACCCTGCCTGGGGAGGCTCTGATGTCATGGCTGGGAGTTTGAGTTGGAAAGGGCCTTAAGGCTCACCCAGGGCCCCCCCTGCCAGGGCAGGGACCCCTCCCACTGTCCCAGGCTGCTCCAGCCCCAGGGTCCAGCCTGGCCTTGGGCACTGCCAGGGATCCAGGGGCAGCCCCAGCTGCTCTGGGCACCCTGGGCCAGGGCCTGCCCACCCTCCCAGGGAACAATTCCTGGATCCCAATATCCCATCTGAATACTCATTGCTGCTCTGTGGGATATGAATGAAGCAGGACACCTGGAAGGACTCCTGAGTCCTGTGCTTTTGTCTTGCTTTAAAGAGGGACCATTCTGTCTGCATTGATTATCCTGGTCCTTGCAAAGAGTGTGGGATAATGTGTTTAAAGGGGAGGGAGGCAGGAGATTGTTCTTCTGCACGTAATCCCAAATAACTAGGCTTTCCTAATTGGAAAGTTATTACCAAAAAACTTACCTTTTTGTCCATTAAGCAATCTCCCAGAGTCCAGATGCCCATGCAAAAACTTGGATAATGCCACTTCTTCCCTATCACATAAAATGCATATTCCTTGCTGTTGTCACTCTGAACAGGAATTTCTGCATCCGCTGGAATCGCTCCAGACTTTGGGGTCGGTTGAGGATCCCGGTGTTGCCTATTTTACCTTCCTGCTTTAATGAAACACAGCCACGGGAAGGTGGTGTCCTAATTCTGCAGCACAGAAAATAATGTCCTCTATGGGCTGTAGTGAGCTAAAAATTTGGATTTGTTCTCAGATTAGCAGGGATCAACTTGAATTAATGAGGGAAAACCTTTCTCCCCCTCCTCCCCAAGCTGATCCCGTGAGTAGCTGGAGTGTAGGAGAGAACAGCACAGAACAGTGTGTGCTAAATGGTATTTACAGTGACAGAACATTTGGGAGGCTGGGGAGAGAGAAATGTTTTGAACTCCAGAATGACCCACCAAATGCACTTGGAATTGTCAGGGCATTGCTTAGCAATCTCATTTAGTATTGCTAATTTCTTACCAACATCCATAACTACTGCTGACTAGCCAATAACACTAACTACTAGTCAGAAATAATCCTGACCTCCAATGGGAAAGATTTAGTTAATTCATTAAATAAGTCTCTGAGTGGATTTTTTTCTTACCTTGCAGAGTCACAAACAGCAGTAATTGGAGACTGCACAGAACTGGGCAATGAGGGACCTGAACTGGTTTGTCTTAAGTGGCAAAATTCAGAAATGCTTTGCTGAAGAAATCTGGTTTCCTTTATATCTACAAATGTCAAGTTTTCAGATACATAGAATCCCAGAATTGTTTGAGTTGGAAGGCATCATAAATCCAGTGCCCCCCCTGCCAGGGAACAATTCCTGGATCCCAAGATCCCACCCAGCCCTGCCCTCTGGCACTGGGAGCCATTCCCTGGCTCCTGGCCCTCCAGCCCTTGTCCCCAGTCCCTCTCCAGCTCTCCGGCGCCCCTTCAGGCCCTGCCAGGGGCTCTGAGCTCTCCCTGGAGCCTTCTCCTCTCCAGGTGAGCACCCGCAGCTCTGCCAGCCTGGCTCCAGAGCAGAGGGGCTCCAGCCCTGGAGCATCTCCGTGGCCTCCTCTGCGCTGGCTCCAGCAGCTCCACGTCCTGATGTTGGGGGCCCAGAGCTGGACTCAGTGCTCCAGGTGTGGTATAGACCCCCAAGCTTGTGTTTTGGAAAAAAGTTGATCCTCAAAAGTTCCTAATGTGTTTCTGTTTGCAAGATGAGTCCACTTCCATGTCCTGGATTAGCCTACTGGGCACATTTAGTGGGGTTCAGTGATCTGAAGGGCTGTAAAGCCTGAAAGCGTGGTGTACCAGCTTTTATTTCTTCATGCCTTTGATCTGCAATTAATTCTTACCTTTCCATCAAGTTGACTTCTCCACAACTCCAAAGTCATTACCTGGCAGCTCGATTCTTCCTTCTTCTAATGTATGAAGAAAAGCCCTTTGCTAATGGCTTCCCCCCAGGTGCATCTGTCATGTCCTGCTGTAGGGAGGGAGTCTCTGAAGGTGCCCTGGTGGGGATGCCAAGAGTAACAGAGATAAGGCTGTTCAGCCTGGTGCTGCTGAGGGGTCACAGTGGGCCAGGCTTTAGGTGACCTCAGCTATGGCTTGTGCCTCTACTGCAGCTGTGGCACATCACGGTGACATTGAGCCTTGTCACCTTGAGCTGTCCCCCTATGCTGTTCCCTCAGTCAGCGACTTTGTGGGATGATTGATCTCAGGCTGAGGTCATCTTTCAAGTTCCAGATCTTGTCAATCTGTCTGGCTCCACCCACATGCAGTGATTCAGCTCCTGATGTGCTGAAATATTCCCTTAAGCCTTCCCACACAGTGTAAGGGCTTTTTGTGATTCTGCTCGGAGCTGCAGCACCTCTTCTGTGCTGTGCTCCAAGCCTGTGCTTTCTGCATGGTATTTGCATGTGCTTGGAGAGGTGTAGAAAGTAGAGACTGACCTATAATTGTTTTTTTGAAAGTATTTTTTCCTCTAAATATTGGATCCCATTTTATAGAATTTGGCTACTGTGCTCTGATTTAGACAAGTGGTGAAATACAGAGATCAACCCTGGGGAGAAGGGCTTGGGGCTGTGGTGGCTGAGAGGCTCAACCTGCCCCGGCCACGGGCACTGAGCCCAGGAACCCCCCTGTGCTGGGCTGAGCCCCAGCGGGGGCAGCAGGGGAGGGGGGGATTCTGCCCCTCTGCCCCGCTCAGCTGAGACCCCACCTGCAGAGCTGCCCCAGCCCTGGGGAACAGCAGCAGCAGGACGTGGAGCTGCTGGAGCCAGCGCAGAGGAGGCCACGGAGATGCTCCAGGGCTGGAGCCCCTCTGCTCTGGAGCCAGGCTGGCAGAGCTGGGGGTGCTCACCTGGAGAGGAGAAGGCTCCAGGGAGAGCTCAGAGCCCCTGGCAGGGCCTGAAGGGGCTCCAGGAGAGCTGGAGAGGGACTGGGGACAAGGGCTGGAGGGCCAGGAGCCAGGGAATGGCTGCCAGTGCCAGAGGGCAGGGCTGGGTGGGATCTTGGGATCCAGGAATTGTTCCCTGGCAGGGTGGGCAGGCCCTGGCCCAGGGTGCCCAGAGCAGCTGTGGCTGCCCCTGGATCCCTGGCAGTTCCCAAGGCCAGGCTTGAGCAGCCTGGGAGAGTGGGAGGGGTCCCTGCCATGGCAGGGGTGGCACTGGATGATCATTAGTATCCCTTCCAATCCAAATCAGTCTGGGATGATTCTATGACAAATGAGTTTTTTTGGTGTGGGGGCAGGAGGGTTACCCTGTCTGCATTCAGTAATCCCATCTTTAGGGATGGATCTACAAAGGATGATCTGTGTTGCAGAATAAGTATTCCAGCTTGGATATTGTCACTTCTGCCATTGCACATTTGACCTGGAATAAGCAGCAGAGTTGTTCCCGGGGGAGCTGGGGAGCTGTGGTAGCACTGATGCTCTGCTGAACTTCTGTTGCTTTTTTTCTGCATAGGAAACACCTTAATGGGCTGTGACACCTGGTGTGCTTAGTCCAGTGTTCTGGAATTCCCTGTGTGTAGATGGGATTCTGTTGTTCCTTTTGGGGACATCTTTTTTTTTTGTAGATTACAGAATCCCAGAATGGTTTGGGTTGGAAAGGACCTTGAAACCCATCCAGTCTACCCCTGCCATGGGCAGGACACCTTCCACTATTCCAGTGTGCTCCAACCCCTGTCTAGCCTGGCCTTGGACACTTCCAGGGATGGGGCAGGCACAGCTTTAATGGTCAAACACCAAATGGTTAGAGGTGGTACAGACATTTGGGAATTACTTCTGCCGGGAAATGGGGAAGCACCTGGACAGATGGGCTCGGAGACAGATAGGCCCTTCTCTTTCCTCTTGTGTTTAGTGAAGTTGGTTCTTCTGCATGGTCATGTTTGGTAAAGAAAGAGAGTTGTGCTAAACAACTTCCCTGGTTTGTAGACTCATTTCCTCTGCTAATGGGAGACACAAGTCTCTTTAAGAACTGCTAATTGCTCAGGTTAAAAAAAACCCCAAAGGCCACTTGGTGTCATTTGTGGAATAAGACTCTCAGAAGAAAGTGTGAGCTAGTTCTGCTGAAAATGGAACAGATCAGAGGCACCACATCTACAAACCAGGTTTGCCAAAGTGCTTAAAATAACAACTGGCAGTTTCCCTGGGTGTTGTTGGACTTGACGTAGAAATTTCCCAAAAGGACTGAGAGAGCAGAGATACAAAAATGGCAGTGTTGGGAGTGCAGCTCCTGAGGGGGGTTTGAAAGCCCCTGTACAGGACTCATCAGTGGCTTCAGAGCTGGTGATGTGGTGGCCTGCGGTGGCCAGGAGTGTGTTTGGTGTTGGAACTGCAGCAAGGACATCCCTGAGGAGCCGTTGGGGTACCTGTGCAGTCCTTTGGGTTGTTCAAAGTTGCCTGCTGGAGTTACCAGAGCCAGTGTTGGTCATGCCTGGGTTTCCTCCATTATCTGGGAACAAAAGGAGCTCAGACAGGCGGGGTTGTACCCTTCTGTCTCAAGTTATGGAAACCCCACTATTTTTAACTTATTTTAAGTTGTTTCAACTTAGTAAGTTAAATATTTTGGGAAGTGAAGGGGCCAAGGGTGGAATCAGGCTTGGATTTCCTGTGTCTGTCTCTGGAGGAGAAGCTTCTCACCTCAATAGGTGCAAGCCCTCATGCCAAAAATGGCATGGAGCTGTGTCAGGGCTTGGGATGGAGCTGAGGGAAAGGTTCTTCCCCCCTCCCGAGGCTGCTGGCACTGCCCAGGCTCCCCAGGGAATGGTCCCGGCCCCGAGGCTGCCAGAGCTGCAGGAGCGTTTGGACAGCGCTGCCAGGGATGCTCAGGGTGGGAGTGCTGGGGCTCTGTGCAGGGACAGGGATCCTATTCCAAGCTGGGATATTCAAGGATTCCATGCAATAATCCTGGAGCCTGCCAGCTCTCTGAACAGCTTATGGCATGAAGGCAGGTCTGGAGTGGGAGGATTCCCAGAGCTATGCTGATGCTGTTGGATCTGTGTAAGCACAGGAATCAGGATGGATATGGACACATCTCCATGAAATTGAGCTGTTTGGGGGGAAACCAGAAGTTTCTCCAGCTTTCTCTGCAACAGCCAGACAGAAGGAAAGGGCTGGTGGGAGTTCACAGCTGAGTCCTCTGGAGAGAAAGCAGGAGGAGAGGAAGAAGAGGCAAAGCAGGAGAAGCTTGTTCACTGTTTTCATTAAACTTTTTAGCATCTGGAAGATGATGAGTTTGGTTGTCAGGTGAGAGGAGGGGAAAGAATTAAGGAGACAGGTCCCGGCTGTTACCTTGCTGGAAAGATCCCACAGAATCAGATCAGGTGTCCTTTTCAAAGTATCAGAATGTGAAAGGCTCTGTCCACAGAAGAGTCACCAGCTTGGAAGCACAGGGCCCGCCCATGTGCCTTGTTTTGGGGCCGTGGAGAAGCAGGAGTTAATGTTTCCCGGGATCTGAAATGGGAACAGAGTGGGTGGATTGAAGGGGGGGTTTCTAGCCCAGACACTGATGGTTCTTGCAATTAAAAACAATCCCAAGCCAAACGGTTGAATTAATCCCAAAGACAGTGATTGGGAAAGACAATTATGTGCAAATGGAGAAAATTAAACTTTAGTGTCAAGCTGTGGAATGGGAATGTCTGGGCATGTGGGGTCTTGGGTGAACTGGGAATTGGTCTGTGTTTTTCCAGGGAAGGAGTGTGCTGGGCCAGCACGGCCAGGGAAGGTTTTTTCAAGTCCTGGCTGTGGAAGGGCCCTGTAAATTCCTTGCCCAGCTGGGACAAAGGGTTTGGAGGCAGCTGCTTGGCAGCGAGCCATGGGGGGCACATCCGTGGCAGCAGGGACCTGCTGTGGTGCCGCGGTGGGGAAGGCCAGTGGGAGCCCTGGTCTCTGGGTGTCCAGGCTGCTGAAGTGGTTGTGGCTCTGTCAGGCAGAGCCAGGTGACGCTGCTGCCGAGTATAAGCAGCAAAATTGGGGGTTGGAACTGGATGGTCCCTTCCATCCCAAAGTACTCCGGGACCGCGTGCAATAACCCTGTGAAATAAAAGCTGAAGCTCCAAGGGGGAATGGTGGGGGATAGAGAGATTTGATGTTTTCATAGGTTCAGCAGCTCGGTGGAGCCGGAAGGCAGCGGTCCCGGTGCGGGGTTGCCGTAGCTGTCCCCGAGTGCCTGGCAGGGGCGGGGGCGGCGGCGGGAGGAGCGGCCGCGGCTCCGCTGCCCTGCTCGCTCCCGTCTGCCCGGGGCCGGTGGCACTGCCGGGCTGTGCTCTCCGCGCCGCTTGCCTCCCGCCTCCCTCGGTTTGGGCGGCGTGTGTCAGGCAGCTCAAACCCGGCTCCGCGATGGGAAGAGCCGTGCCTGAGCCGCGGACGGGGGAGGGCGGCGCCGCCGGTGCTCGTGGCCCCCGAGGCTGCTCGAACCCCTCGGGGTGTTCCATACCCGCCCCCCTGCGATGGTCGGGTCCCCTTTGAACGCCCGGAGCCTCTCGAGATGCTCAGAACCATCTGCGATGCTGGGGTGCCTCGGTGATGCTCAGCACTCCGTG
>VWZN01020638.1:0-10791 GCA_013396955.1 Regulus satrapa | reverse complement strand
CTGGGGCTGGAGCAGCCTGGGACAGTGGGAGGGGTCCCTGCTCGTGGTAGGAGTAGCACTGGATGGGCTTTGAGGTCCCTTCCAACCCAAACCATTCTCCATGCTCACCATCCCTCACCTCACTTGGACTCGCCATTGTCACTCTGTCCCCACCTGCACCCCTCCCTCCATGTGGCACCCAGATCACCAGGGTTTCATTCGGGCCCTGCAGGGCTGGCCGGGCCACTCAGGTGTGTGGGGACAGCAGGGACCTGCTGACAGCAGCACCCATGGGCAGTGGGGGCCCAGGCAGTGGCACCTGTGGGCAGTGGGGACACCCAGAGGTGTCAGAGCACCCCCAGTGCTTCCCATCCTCACTGGAGTGCCTGGCATGAGGGGAGTGGGGGCTGTGCCCTGGGGTCCTTGGGGTGCCCTGCATGAGGGACCTGGAGGGGCCCTGGGTGCCCTTGAATGTGGACGGTTTTGGGGTGTCCTAAACAGGAGAGGTCCTTGGCTGCCCTCCACAGGATCTTGGGGTGTCCCAGGTGGGAGGGGAGTGAGAGCTGACACTGTCCCATGCTGGGGGTACCTGATGAGGCTTCTTGGGGTGCCTCTTATGGGGACCCTTGGCTTGTCCCAAAGCAGGGTGCCCGAGCTGGGAGGGGTCTCGGGGTGCTGCAGTGGGGGGGAACCAGCCCCAGCAGCCCCAGGAGCTCCTCCAGCCTGGAGAGGTCTGGGGAACAGAACGAAGGGCAAAGAGGAGCAGGGAATACAATCCCCTCATTCTCCTATCAGTGGCAATTATCGGCCATAAAGGGCTGCAGGCGGGCAGGGGCAGTGCTGCCCTTTTGGGTTTACCCTTTTTTTTCTTTTATGTATTTTCTCTATCCTTTACATATATAGCTGTTGCTTTGTGGCTTCATATTGTAGCTTAGTTTTCTACTTTTCCCAGGCAGAAAAACAAAGCAACTTCCAGGATCCCTGTGCTGTCTCAGTTTTACTCAGAAAACGAGGCTGAAACCAGCTCTCTTTTTGATGTGCTTTTATAAACAGGGATCTTATCCTGGGGGAGTGAACCTACGACGTCCTAGAACTGGGGGAATTACTTCACCAGGTGGTTTTCTAATTGGAGGATTCTTGTCAAATATGCTAATTTCCAGAATCTATAAAAACTCTGCAGGGTCACGCACAGTATTCATCACAGCCTATTCTACCTGACAAATTTGTGCACCTGAGGTTCCTCATGTAAAGGTATCCTTTTATCACTCTAATTGTGTCTGATTCATGTTTTTAGGGCCAGAGAAAAAGGCATCAGGAGGACTGGCAGCAGCGAGGGGGTCACGCTATGGCTGTGGGGGACCCCATGGCTGTGAGCAACCTGTACGTGCAGCTGAGGGGCCCAGGGTGCTGTGAAAGGAGCTGGAGGGGGCTTCACCCCCTTCCTGTGGGTCGGGGGGGCTCATTCCTGACCTGGGGGGCCTCACACCCTGTAGCTGCAGAGGCTGTGGTGTCTTGGGTGTCCCCTGGGGCACCTCAGTGCTGGTGCTCAGCCTGGTGGCCTGTAGCACTTTGCAGGGGGCTGGACACAGGTGAGAAGAGGGTTTGGTGTCACCTGAGCACCCACCTGCACTCAGCTGACTGACTGCTCATCCTCTGCCCTGGGGATGAGGAGCTGCTCCAGCTCTGCCCATCAAGGACCACGAGCAGGCAGTAGGATGGGGCCTGGCTATTTCCTTGTGTGTCAGAAATGATCACCACAGCCAGGGGACAGCCCCAAAATGTGGCCATTCCTCCCTGCATGTACAACAGGAACCTGGGGCTGGGTGATGCAGGAATCTCTCCACCATCGTGCTCAAAGAGTGATTTGAATCCCAGTGTCCCATTCCTGAAATGTCCAGGGCCAGGTTGGATGGGGTTTGGAGCAGCCTGGGATAGCAGGAGATGACCTTGCCCTTGGCAGGGAGTGGAACAAGATGGGCTTTAAGGTGCCTTTCAGCCCAAACTGTTCTGGGATTCTGTGGGGATTTCTTGGCTGTGAACCCAAAGCTCTGAACCCTTCCTGCACCCTCCCTGGCCTGTTAAATGCTCTGGTGATTGACTCTGATGACGCTGAAGACCTGGAAATATTTGCTGCATCCAAATTTGCAATCCCTGAATTTGCAAAACCAGCAAAACAGGGTGATTCTTCAGGCCCTGGAGGGACAGGGGCTGAGCTCTGCTCTGGCCCAGGGACAGGAGCCCAGGAAGGGCTGGAGCTGTGTCAGGGCTGGGCATGGAGCTCAGGGAAAGGTTCTTCCCCCCTCCCCAGGCTGCTGGCACTGCCCAGGCTCCCCAGGGAATGGTCCCGGCCCCGAGGCTGCCAGAGCTGCAGGAGCGTTTGGACAGCGCTGCCAGGGATGCTCAGGGTGGGACCATGGGCACCTGGGCCAGGGGCAGCAGGGGCAGCTTCCCTGGCAGCAGAGCAGATGTGGCCTCTCCTGTGCCAGCTTGGGGCCAGGTGCTCTCCCTCTTGCCAGCTGCCCAGGTGTCTGTACCCTGGGCTCAGCCCTGTACCAGGCTTTGAGGCTTTTTGGCCCAGTTTTCATCTCTCTCCCTGTGGTTTTGCGCTGCTTTGTTTGTGCAGAGTGTGGGATCCTGCTCCCTGTGGGGTGGCTACAGAAAAGATTGTTCCAGGTGTGAGGGAGGTGTGAAGTCCTTCAGGGGCAGAGGACACAGACCCAGGGTGTCCTGGGTCCCATGGCTTGCCCGGCCACCAGGCTGCCAGTCCCAGGTGAGAGCTGTGGGAAGGGCTGCAGCCCCTGGCTCCAAGGTGATCAATGCTTCCCTGGCTTGTGGCCATGGCTTTCTGCAGAGGCCTTGTCCCTGCTGTGTCCCACAGGGTGCCTGGGTGTGGATCCCTGACCACGCCAAAGTCTGGAGTGAGGCAGAAAGAGCCAGAGGCTGCAAGGAGGGAGAACAAGGGGAGTTCTGCACCCCCCCCCCTCGGTAGGGCTGGAGCTGTGCAGCCCCTGGGTCCCTCCTGTGCTCCCACAGAGTCAGGAATCACCAGGAGAGGGAGATGCTTCACTCTGCACCCCAAACTAGCCTGGGCTCCTCAGCAGGCCTGAGGGCTCGCACACTGACTGCATGTGGCCCGCCTGGTGCCTGAGCAGGGGCCAGAGCCTGCAGTGTGTCCTGCTCGGAGTGCCCCGGGTCACCCGGCTGCCTGGGGAGCTGGTCCTCGCTCCTGCTCCCCCCTGGCTTCCTAAAAGGCCTCCAGCTCAGCTGACGCTGCCTGGGGTGGGAGTCCTGGCGATCACTGCTCAAGTGTGGCCTGCAGACAGAAGCCCAGCAGCTGTGCTGCTCCCTTGGCCCTGTCCTGCTTTCGTGGGGTCACCTGCAGCTCCATCACTGTCCCTGCAGACACTGGCCTGCCCCGTGGAGCTGCCCCCTCCCTGCAGCCCCAGCTGCCTCTCAGGTGCCCATGACTTGGTGGCCCTGAGCCACCTGCACGAGCCAGCTGTGCTGCACTTGCTCCTGCAGGACAATTCCATCTACACCAACTGAGCCCCCCCTGCTCCCTGCCCTGGGCACACGCCCTGCCCTGCCCTGCCCTGGCACAGCCCTCTTCCTCCAGGCACCATCCTCATCACCATCAACCCCTCCAAGCCGCTGCCCATCTCCGAGGAGGAGGTGATTTACGCCTACATCTGGGGGACATGGACCCCCAGACCTTTGCCGTGGCAGAAAACACCTTCAGGCAGAGGGTGAGGTAAGAGAATCCCCTGGGAGCATCCCAGAGAAGGGAAGAGGGCATCAGCCAAGCCTCCATGAGGCTCTTCACCATGGTGGGGGCAACTCCAGCATGGAGGAGAAGGTCCTGGGCTCCATCCCCGTCATGGAGGTGGGTACCCCCAGTCCCCAGACTCTGTGTAGGGAGGGTCAGGTGTCCCTGCAGCCTCTCCCTGTGTTCCTCGTGGCCTGGGTCCCTGGTGTGAGGCTTCATCTGTCCCTTCCCTGGAAAATGAGTAACAGGGACCAAAATTCATCTGGAGGTCTGGGTCCAACTCAAACCTCCTCCCTCTCTGTTTGCCAGGCATTTGGGAATGCAAAAACAATCAGGAACCATAACAGCATCTGCTTTGGGAAGTACTTAGAGATTGGATCAATCCAAGAGAAAGTCAAAAGGGCCACCATCAAAATCCACCTGCTGGAGAAGGTAGATTCAGGGCATCACCTTCCAGGTGGGTCTCTGGGTGGATGGAGGTGAGTGGGAGTTCCAGTCCTTGGAGCAGGAGGTTGTTCTTTCTGAGCATCTCTTGGGGATGTGACCCCAAGGGGGATTGAGCTGGGAGAGGGAAGGTGTCCCTTACCCCCAAATCTGGAGCTGCTGTGCTGCTGCAGGGTGGGTCCACAATGACCTGACTTCAGGGTGACTTTTTTTTCATCCACAGGCAAAAGAGGAGACAAACTACTACATCTTCTGACAGCTCTGGGCCTCAGCCACCTTGCCTGAACTCCAGGATCTCTGTGAGTGTCTCCACATGTCCCCACAACCCCCATCTCTGCCAGCCTCTCCCATGCTGGGCAGTGCCAGCCCTTCCTGCCCTCCCAGCTGGTGGTTGGGTGCTGGAGGGAGCTCTGCTGATGATAATTGCAGAATCACAGAATGGTTTGGGTGGGAAGGGACCTTAAAGCTCATCTCCTTCTGTCCCTTTCCATGGGACACCTTCCACTGTCCCAGGTTGTTCCAAGCCCCATCCAACCTGGCCTGGAACACTCCCAGGGATGGGGCAGCCACAGCTGCTCTGGGCACCCTTTCCTCATCGGGAAAGATTTGTTCCCAGCATCCCAGCTAACCCTGCCCTCTTTCTGCTGGATGCCCAGGACTGGGAGGAGAGTGGTTGGGAGCCCTGCTGGGTCCCAGCCTGGCACATGTCACTCACAGGTGGGGCAGAGTTCTTCCTCTACACCTGCCAGGGCCAGTGCTCCAGTGCCCAGAGTGCCAGAGACATGAGGACTTGGAGAGCACCTGGCATTCCCTGTTCTTCCTGGGTAAGGTCCTGACTGTGCCAGGGTGGGCAGGACTGTCCCCAGGGCTGCTGTCCTCACCCTGATCCTGGGGAAGGAGTTTTGGGGAGAGATCCCAGTGCTGGGGAGCCTGGCTGTTTACTGGGAAATCCATCCCTCTGCTTTGTGGGATGTGGAGGCAGCCTGGGGGTCCCTCATATGTGTGGATGTTGTGATCAGAGGATGGCACTGGCCTGGGGACAGCTGTGCTGTGGAAGAGGGAGAGGACTTGATGCCACCCCAAATGATCCCCAGATCTGCAGCCAGACCAGGCCTCAGTGACCAGGACTGTCCCTTTGCAGCCAGGCAGCAAGGCCCTGGGCTGTTCTGTGCCCTGCTGGGTGTGGAGGTGGCAGCACAGGCGACGCGCCGGCTCTGCCACCCCAAGCCGGTCACTGCTGCCCGGGCCTTTGTGAAGCTGCTGGATTCCCAGCATGGCCTGGCCAAGCACATGTCCAGACATGGATGGTGGGTGGTCACCAGCCGGGTGGTGAGGACAGTCAGCCGTGCCCTGCGGTCACTGAAGGGTCACCACACCTCCATTGGCATCCTGGACATCTACAGGAAAGAGCAGCTCCCCTCTCCTGGGCTGCCAGCAAGAACTCGATCCTGGTGCTGCTCCAGCTGGGACACAGCCATGCCTGTGCTTGCAGTGGGGACAGCCTGAGGTGGCTCTGCCTGGGAGTGCCTCACGCTGCTCTCTGCTGCCCACAGGTTTGAGATGTTTGAGCGCATCAGCTTTGAGCAGTTCTGCATCAACTACACCCGTGAGAAGCTCCAGCAGCATTTTAACCTGGTGGGTATTGGCCAGGGGTGTCCCCAGATGTGTCCCTTTGCTGTGAGCCACGGAGGGGGCCTTGCATGTCCCTGCTGATTTTGTGCTCTCTGTCTCCGTCATGGCTGTGCTTCAATCCCTGCAAGCCCAGGGCTCAGCACAGTCCCTGTTCTCTCCCAAAGTGCCCCACACAAAGGGCTGCTCAGGGGTGACGTGGAAAGCAAGTTGCTGCCTGGGGGCTGAGCACCTTTGTCCCCTCCTGGACACTCCGGATCTCCTGTCTCTGCCTTCCAGCACATCTGCAAGCTGGCCCAGGAGGAGTACGTGACTGAGGGGACCCCTTGGGTGGAGCCATGCCTGGAGTTCCTCGAGAGCCAGCTCGGCATCCTGGACCTGCAGAATGAGGAGTGCAAGGTGGGTGAGGGAACAGGTTGCTGTGGCCACCCAGAGCCCCCCCAATGCCCTCTGTGACCCGTTTGCTTTTCAGATGACTCAAGGCAGTGATGGGAGCTGGGCCCAGAAGCTTTACCAGACCCACCTCAGCAGTTCCCACCCCCAGAAATGCGAGAGGCCCGTGGATGCTTTCATTGTCTCCCACTTTGCTGGAAGGGTAGGGAATGCTGTGAGTGGGGTGGGCTTGGGGGGGGCTCCACACGAGTGGTCCCCTGTCTGGAGATCATGGTGGCACCTTCTGCATTCTCCCAGGCTGGGAGGTGGATCCTGCTGGGCTGGGACTCCTTATCTGAGGGTTAAACCATGGAAACGCTGTGCTGGTTCCCATCAGCAGCAGGGCAAGAGAAGCAGGGTGGCCACTACCACTTCTGACTCCTGCATGGACATTTCCCAAGTGCTCGGACTGGGTCCAAGCAGAGCTCTGCACCAAACTGGTCTGGGAAGCTGCAGGCTGAGGCTGGTGCAGGTGTTGTGTCTGGCCAGGTGGAATTTCAGGGTGATGGGTTGTGGAGGAGAACAGGGATGCTGTTCCCAAGGAGCTGGTGGGGCTGCTGCGAGTCAGCCAGGTGAGATCCCTGGGCAGGCAAAGCCTGGCTGGGCTGTGGGAAGCTGAGAGGGACTGATGGTGCAGGAGGTAAATCCCTGTGTGCCCACTCCATGCAGAGCTGGCCTTGGTCAGTGTGCCCTGAGAGCAGAGCCCTGGAATATCCTGGGTGTCGAGCAGTCGAGTCCAGCCCCTGTCCCTGCACAGAGCCCCAGCACTCCCACCCTGAGCATCCCTGGCAGCGCTGTCCAAACGCTCCTGCAGCTCTGGCAGCCTCGGGGCCAGGACCATTCCCTGGGGAGCCTGGGCAGTGCCAGCAGCCTCGGGAGGGGGGAAGAACCTTTCCCTGAGCTCCATCCCAAGCCCTGAGACAGTTCCAGCCATTTGTGTGCATGAGTCGTGAGCTGTGAATTCTCCCTGGTCCACTCCCCTGGCTTTGGGTTCCCCATTTTGGGATCTACCTTGGCCCTGTTCCTGCCCAGGGTGTTTATGGTTCTTGCTGCTTCCATGTCTGTAACGCTGTTGTTTGTCCCTTCTGCCCTCCATGCACCTGGCAGAAGGTAAGGAGCACCTGGGAAGATTCTTGAGCTTACCCAGGAAGGTGCACAGGGCTGTTTCTGGGGCAGGGACCAGGTGTGGCACAGCTGGATGTGGCACATCTGGGCTATGTCTTTGGGTGGGTGGGTTTTGAGGCTGTGGCTCTTGGTGGTGGTTCTGCAGGGACTTCCTGGCTCCCACGGCTCTCTCCGGGTGGTCTTCCCTCCTCACTGAACTCTTCCTGGAAGACAGGAATGTCCCCATGTCCCTACAGCCCCGCAGGTCCTGTGGGGTCAGGGCCCAGCTGCTCTGGCCGCAGGTCCCTGTCCAGGAGCCAGAAGAGCAAGAATTCCCTCTCCAGCCAGGTAAGGGAGAGGGGGGAAGGTGTGTTGATCCCACCAGGAGCTCTGTGTGCCCTGGGGACCTCCTTGAGCCCCTGTGAGTTCCTGCTGGTCCTGAGCCCCCCCTGCCTTGTCCCCTGAAGTTCAAAGGCTCCCTGAGCTGGCTGATGGAGGAGCTGGGCAGCAGCACCCCCCACTACATTCGCTGCATCAACCCCCACAGTGGGCAGCAGCCCTTTGTGTGAGTGTCTGGCTGGAGGAATGGGGATGGGGAAACTGGTGGGTCACTCCACTCTTTGTCCCTCTTGTCCCGTATGCTTTAGGGTATGCCAAGCTGGCCAGGACCAGGATCAGCCCCTCTGTGCCCCAGGTAAGTGGTGGAGCAGCTCTGAGCCGAGGGGATCCTGGAGACTCTCTGGCACATCTCCAGGTGTCCCTACCCCAGCAGCACCTCGGGCACTTCCCCCTCTCCACACTCTGACCCCACTCTGTCCCCCACAGGTGGACATACCAGGAGTTCTTGGAGAAGCACAGGCCTCTGGTGAGCAGAGAGCAGTTGAAGGGCACCAACGTGAGGCAGATCTGCAGCACCGCCCTTGGGTTCAAGTAAAGGTCCTGCTTTGGGGATGCAGCTGTGGCACCAGAGTCCCCAGCTTGCAGGTGCTTTTCCCCGTGTGTTGGTGCCCAGTGAGGCACAGAAATGGTGAGCTGGGGATGAACTCTGCCTCTAGGGAGGCTGGATTGGAAGGATCCCTCTTGGAGGAGCCTGGGGACTGCTCTGCCCTGGCACTGACTCTCCCTTTGCCACAGGACCCCAGCAAGTACGAGTGTGTTTTCCCGGGCTGGCTGAGCTGTGCCTGCAGCCACGTCCGGAGCCTCTGGCCCACAGGTGAGGGGACAGGGCTGGGGAGAGGTGGCAGTGCTGCCAGCTCTGGACTGGGCTCTGACTCGGGTGGCCCCGTGGGATGGGGTGCAGGCTCTGCCCAGGACTTTGTCCTCCAGGCTCTGCCACCTCCTGCCCAGCTCCCTGTTCCCCTCTTGGCTCTGCGCTCCCTGCCCAGCTCTCTGCCCTCTGCACAGGTTTGTGAGGATGCTGCAGGGGACCGGGGCTGCCATCAGGCTGCAGAAGACCCTGCAGATGGTCCTGGCCCATCACTCATTCCTGCACCTGCACCAGGCCACTGTCACCGTCCAGGCCTTTGCCCGTGGGTCCAGGGACAGGGGCTTTGTGCTGACCACCTCTTACCTGGCCCTGTCCCAGCTGCTCCTGGGCCTGGGCAGGAGCTGATGGCCTGACGTGGCTCCCCAGAAGAAGCTGTGCCTCTGGGCTTTGCTCCTGGATTTCTGTGCTCCTCGGTGGCATTGGGATGGGTGGGGCACTCTCCTGGGTGCAGCCTTGCAGCAGGGTCATGTGCTGGGGACAGTTGTGGTGCGACACGTTCCGCTCTGCTGCTGCTGCTGCCGGCAGTGTCCCTTCTCACCATCTGGGTTTCTCTGCTCTGTCACTGCTCCAGTTCTGGGGGTGTCTCTGGAGGATGAGGGAGGTGGTGTGATCCTGTCTGGGAGTTGGAGGAAGCAGGGCAGGGTAATCCTGCTGTGGGGATCAGCCTGGAGGCGGGGAAGGGCCCCTCTCATGAGCTTTGCCACAGCTTTAGAGCCCATGGGGGTGGCAGGCCAGGGAGAGCTGCTCTCCCAGGCCTGAGCTCTGGGGAGGGGGGGGAATCTAAGATTCAAAACTCCAAAGAGATGGTGAGAAATGGGGTCTCATTAGAGGGGCAACCTCTGAGTCCACAGGGCTCTCAGAGATGTGACATGTGGGGATGTGTCCCTGCCCCTGTTCCTGGCCCTGCCTGATGCTCTGTTGCCTTTTTCCAACCTGGAAACGAAACTCAAGATAATTTTAGTAAGGAGGTAATATAAGAGTGGATCTTTATTTTCTCTCCTCCATCATAAAGGCCTACAGAGGCAGTTATGGAAAGATGTCCACAAAAGCCCAACCCAACAGGGATACATATTTATAGGCTTTAGGAAAACAGAGTAATTGATACAAAGTGCCAATTAGGAAGACAAATGGTGATTAAATTTCCCCCCAGGTCAAGCCCTTCTCTGGAGTCCCCCACCTTGGTATCAGCTGTACTTTGTCCATGAAAATGTATTTCAAAGAGTTGTTCTCAGCCTTGGCTCCCAGGAAGAAGGCTGGGCAGCCCTGCACTTCCCAGGGTTTGGAGCTCTGGAATTTGTTTTGTCTTTCTGCCTAGGGAAAGGTCATGGAAAAGTACTGGAGAAACTAGTTAGTTTTAGCAGTTAGTAATACAATAGGCTACAGAGTTACAAATAGATGTGTGAAAAATACAGATAACATATTAAAAAACAAACAAAAAACCCAAAAAAACAAACAAGCAAACCAACAAAAAAAAAGACAAAACCAAAGGGCATCAGCTCTGCCCCTCAGCTCAGGCCCAGGAGAAGCAGCAGCTGCAGGGGCAGCTCTGAGGGCTCCCAGCTGCCCACCCCGAGGAGCTGCAGTGCCTGAGGGATGAGATGCAGCGGCTGCAGGAGGACGTGGCCCAGCTCCAGCAGCTGGCACAGCTGGAGAGGCACAGCTGCCTGGGCCAGGAGTCAAGGAGCTTAGGCAGGTCTGCTGGGGGATGCTCCGGCTCTTCTGGGGCTCCCCGGGGCTCTTCTGGGAACATGTAGTGGTCCCTGGAGGGAGCCCACTGGGCAGGGCTCAGGCTCTACCTCCCTTTTGCCTTCCTGAGCCTGTGGTGGAGATGGAGGCTGTGAAGCTGCAGCTGGGGAAGGAGAAGGATGCCCCGATGCGGGGCACGTGGGAGCAGTCACAGGATCTGGAAGGTGAAAGGGGTGCTCTGACCCCTCATCCCCCTGAGTACGGGCAGGCCCTGCAGGTTCGGTGTGTCTGCATGTCCCCTGTCCAAGGGGTCGTGGCTGTCCCACTGCTGTGGCTGTCCCACTGCTGTGGCTGTCCCCAGTGCCATGGCTGTCCCCACTGCTGTGGCTGTCCCCACTGTCCTGGCTGTCCCCACTGCCGTGGCTGTCCTGGTGCCGTGGCTGTCCCCAGTGCCGTGGCTGTCCCCAGTGCTGTGGCTGTCCCA